>SNQJ01S0201402.1:10743-27612 GCA_010110895.2 Picea sitchensis | reverse complement strand
TATGCTTATTAACCATGGGCATGTTTGTAATGTTTATTAATGGATTATGCTATCTGATGTGCTAACCCCTTTACATTATCACTATATACTTTCTTTGCTTGTTTGTTGAGAACTTATTGTAAGTATAAAGCTTTAGGTCAAAGTGCTCAACGATGCAACATCATCAAACGTTGGATTGAGGTAGGCATGTTTCTTATCTTGCACATTAGTTTATATAGCATACAATGGAATTGAGTTGATTTCTGCAGTCATACCTGTCTGTTGTGGTTTACCCTTGGCCATAGAGATTTTTTCCCTTGTAACAGAAATGGCGACTACACTGGGGAGATTTCTCCCTTGTAAGGGTTGAAGTACGTTTTTTTCTTGCATTGCTCTTTTTCCTTTGTGTTTCTTGTCGTATCACTACTTGGTAGATTCTATTCACTCTGAGTCTGAGTTTTTAGCCTTTTTTCCCTCTCCTGGACTTGTTTTAAAGCCTGCATGCTCCTCTTGCCTTGACAGTCGCGTACACACATGTGTTGCTTCTGTGCAAGATGTGTATATACACACTATTCTCCTGAACAGTCGTGTATACCACTTTTCCTTGCTTGTTTTCTTGGTTTAGTGACTGTTGGGTGAGTTTTGATGGTTGTTGAGCCTTCTTAGGTCTCTATAGTATCTATTGAGCTTCTCTGGGTTGACAGGAAGTCTATTGGGTGCTGAATTTATTTGTGTAGTCTTTCTCATTGTTTTTCATTTTTTGGTTTGTCATTGAACCCTTGGTTGTTTTTTTGGCTGCTTGGTATTCTACTTGAGTTATTTTTCTTATACACAGTAGAATTTATATATCAGGTTTCTTTTTAGTCCATGCATTTTCTATTTAATATATATTGAAAATACAAAAAAAAATAGATATTTTGCATTGGTTAACATTTTTGTCTTTGAACCTTTATCATTAGCTTAGTAAATTTAGCAAAAGATTGCATTTTACTTCTGAATTGCAGAATTGAAATTGAAAATTGTACTGTTTTTATTAACATATCATTCATTGAAAAGTTAAAGGTAGACTTTGCATTATATTCATATTTATATTTTGCAAAGTCATAACATCATGAGTTTCATTTCCATACCCTTTTGAGTAATCACGACCAATAAAATTTATGCTTTAAACTAAAATTGATTAGTCACGATTTTATTTTTAGGGTGCACAAACTAGCCTAGGATTTAGTGCCTTGGAATAGGATTTTGTGAGTAAACTTCTCCAAGGCAATTAAATCAACATATGTGTATGACATAGGGAGTTGAGAAGTCCATTGTATAATTGGTAATATCAAGAGGCTCCGCTCACACCAGAGTTAATCACGAGATCGCACAAAGTTATTTGAAGGGATAACCCCTGGAGAATCGCCTAACGTCAGAGATATTTCTGTGGATTTATTTGTATTTGGGGATCTTGCTAGTGCTCATACCTCTGTGAGAGGTGGTGATTTCAAGGTTTCATTCTTTTCTACCCTGCCCATACGGTGATCTGGACTTACGATTGCTCACTTGTGCATCAGTTATACAATGGTTTATTAGTTTCTTGACTTAGGTATCTCATAGGTTACTTCCAGGGGTTATTCTTCTTGTATCCTGGATCAGATAGAGGTCAGACAACACACAACCTTTATGGAGGATTAATTCTCTAGGCGGATCTAACCAACTGGTTTTTAAGCGAACGAGGGCCTCTATAACTGATTTTGTTACCTCCAAACTTTAGCAAGGAGTCTCAAGTCCCTCTTGGACAAGGCATACCTTCTTTAGTGAGGGAGGCCACTCAACCACTTTAGCCCGTTTGCATGCATATTGGTCGTTTGAATTTTTGGTATGATCTTTGATTACTAGTTGGCCTTAGGATATATTTGTATTTTGTAGAGTCATAAGTTGTCGTGGAGTCGGACCAACCTTCCCGCTGGTCCCATCGGTTGCTACAGTTACCACCGTATTTCAAATTCTTGCCTTCTAAAAGGCGTAGAGTTTGTAGAAGTCGTACACACACATCCACCTTTCAGACTTGTGGTTCCACAAGGATGAGTACTGAGTCTAGTCTTCAAAACAAAAGGATTTATTCAATTCCCATACCCACTATAGTTAATGGCACCCCGTCGACTCCTGCAACCGCTACAGTTGCAGTGTTGGTGGCTTATACCAATACTATGGCTCGACCTGTAGTTAGTTCTTAATCTCTTGCATCGAACCCTTTTAAGGGTTTCAATCACTCATCGGGTTACAATTTTCAATCCATCCCTATGGCTTCTAGTCCATTTTCTTATGGTATGCCTAAATTCACGTCGTAGTTTTCAACTGCCATCCCAGCTACTAGCCCCAACACTAGCCTTGGACTTGTGGGCACTACACCTCCTTACACTCCTTTTCCATTTGGTGGTTCTCATATTCCTCAAATGAATCATAATTTAGGAAATGTCCCTTTTATTAACCCTGGGTCTAATCCTTCTACAGCTAGATGGAACAACCCAACTGGCAGACAAGTTCTGCCTTACATTCCCATCCCCTAGGTGTCGATTCCGACCAACACTTTTTGCATGAAGAATCCACTCCAATCCTCTGGATTCCCACCTGGAGGAGGTCAGTCTCACACTTTGGGAATCCCCCAACCTGGATCCAATCCAGCTGGGGGAAATTTTCAAAACACTTAGCTTAGATCTAATTCGGCTGGGGAAAATTTTCATAATCCTTATCATAACATTCTTGTTGGAATGATGCCCAACCCATATTATACAAATCATCCTGGAGGAGGTCCTTATAATTCTGAATAGGGTTTTGGTCCTTACCAGAATTCAGGATGGAATGCATTTCTCAATGCACAATCTTTCGTGGGTGGGTGGTGCAAGATGTTGCAACCCCGTCTCCCTTTTCTGGACATGCTTAATCTGCCAGACTTGTCTAAGTTAATGAACGACCCAGTGAGTCATGATCCCACATGGCCCCCTATCCCCACCAAACTTCTGCCAGACATTCCAAAGTTTGAAGGTAAGAATGGGGAAGACCCTGGTGATCACATCATTACTTTTCACCTTTGGTTCTCATCGAATTCTGTGAACCATGATTCTATTAGATTATGATTATTCCAGCGCACTCTCATTGGAGTTGCATCACAATGATATATTGAGATACCTAAGGGGACATACATATCATTCCATCAATTGGTGCTAGCCTTTCTCAATCACTTTCAATTTCCCATTCGTTACAATGTCGGCCTTGAAATTTTGTCGACTCTACGCCAGGGTACCGAAACTCACATCTCGAATCATATCCATGAATGGTTTAGACGGAAGCAGTTGATTAAGACTCCTATACCCTCGACCTTTCTTTTAGAATGGTTGCTAAAGTATTTACACCCTCCTATCTTGAAGGATGTTGCTACTTCTGGGGTCTTCAACAAGGAAGAAGATATCTTTAGAGCCCAACAACTTGATTTGATATACGCTCAGTCTAGAATGTTATATCACCTTCTTCCGGACGCACCGTGGACAAATCACAATCCTAGACAGAAGCGTATAACTCATGTCAATGGCATTGTAGGGTTTGCCAATGTAAAGTCCACAGACTCGGCAACGAAGTCTGTCAGAGGGTCAGCTTCATCTGCATCCTCTAAACCCACCCAATTAGCGGATGTACATTTTGTGCAATCGTTGAAGAACCCAAATTGTGACCAGTAACCAGATGGGAATAAAAGGAAAGGTCGAAACAATCATGAGGGTGGGAAGAATAACAATAAACCTAAGGACAAAGAAAATAATGGGAGACATAATGATAATGTTTGAGAGGGCAAGAAAGAGAAACGTAAGGTGAAATTTCCTTGTAAACTTTGTATCGATGATCACCTTACAAATTTATGCCCCAAAATCATGGAGGCTGCGAGGCTTTTAAATCTACCGCCCATTGTACTGACGAATCCATTCCCACACAACCAACACTTAGCCTCGAGCTCTTCGAACATCGAAAATGAGTTCCGTGGAAGTCAAAACCCACTGTCGCAAGATGGCAACCATGTTTGTATCAATATGGTTGATGCAAAAATAAATATATCCACCCACTCTCGAGATTATATCTCTTCAAAAGCTAGTACCAGTCTTAAAGCTCCTCCTCCCCCTTCGGAGATGAACTTATAGATTGAGAAACCATAGCCACCACCTCATATTCCGAAAGGAGTACTTAAGTGCTCTACCCACAACCCTAATGCTAAAGCCGCCTAGAACTACTCTATTGTTGAGGATTTGGGCCAAACCCCTTGCGCGATGTCAGCTTTGGAGGTACTCCAGACATGTCCATCATAGATGAATGCCTTACTCTTTTCCTTAGGAGCTCTGGCACCTAGTGGCTTGAAAATTATCAAGTTTGACGTCACGGATGTGAAGCCTCTCTTACCTTACCATGTGGCTTTCCAAATCCACATGGAGTATTCCAAGTATACTATCAAATGAGTAGTCGTTGATGAAGGTGTTTCCACCTACGTGATGTCCCTGGTATGTTGGAAAGATCTCGATTCTCCAGCCCTTTCCAAGTTGTCGAACATGTTGACTGCATTCAACGATCATTCCTTTCATCCTCATGGTATTCTCCCCGACTTTCCGGTCTAGTTAGGTGGGAAGATGACAAAGGTGGAGGTAGAGGTAGTTGATGCACCTCTCGATTATAACCTGTTACTAGGTCACAATTTGACCTATATTGTGGTCATTGTCATATCGTCTGTATTCCGTGTACTTTGTTTTCCTCATCAAGGGGAGATCGTGACTATTGACCAATTATCCTTTGCATACTCTAGTCCTAACACATCTATTGGACCGTCGATCCCTGTGATAAAAAATTCTCAACTGACAACTGAGAATATCGGTGTTGGAATGTATTCTTCCCTCATGGTTTCTTTCGAATTCTCGGCACCGATTCACCACGTTTACACCATGTCTAGTAGGCCCTCTTATGCAGGGAGGTCCATTCCTTTCTGCACTTCTTATTTTAGTGATCCATGGACCCTACCTTCTTCAACTTCATCATGTGAAGGACAGTTTCATGTTGGCATGGCCATGCCACTATCGGCAACAAAGATTGTGTATCAAGCTATTCTTTACTCTTCCACCCATCCTGATCCTGTTACCTCGTAGACGGATGAGGAGGATCTAGTTCTTAGGCCTGTATGGGCCACCTCGTTATCTTCTTCACATGATTGCCTAGATGAGACTTTTCCTTCAGACGAAGCCATCCTCAAAGCCATTAATGATTCCGATAGACCTTGGGATGACATGCATCATCAATCTTATTTTGTCCCAAGTCTTGAAAGAATCAAGCAATATGACTTTCGATCTACAATGAGTGAGATAGTCGGTCACGTCATAGTTCCACTCGATACGCATGGAATTATGTCGAAGGAAATATGGTGAGTATTTCTCCTACCATCTCGATCGATATTTCTCGTACCCATGGAAAGATTGAGAATGTAAATATAGGTGTGGATTGTTCTCCAAAAGAAATTCTGATCTACACCGATCTCTTCAAATAATTTCGAGATGTATTTTCTTGGTCACACGAAGAGATGCCAGGGATAGACCCTCAGATTGTAAAACATGAGATTAGAACTTATCCAGATGCTAAACCAGTTCGAAAACGTCTTAGAGATATGAATCCTAGGAAGGCCCCTACTATTGAGGCAGAGGTGGAGAAGCTTATTAACGTCGGCTTCATCTACCCAGTTCCCTTGACCGAATGGGTATCCAATCATGTTCCCGTAAATAAAAAGAATGGAACCATTCATGTGTGTATGGAATTTCATGACCTGAACAAGGCTTGTCCTAAAGATAACTTCCCCATGCCTTTCATTGATCATATTCTTGATGAGTGCATGGGAAGCGAAATTTTTTATTTTATGGATAGATTTTCAAGCTATAACCAAATCCAGATCAAACCTGAGAATGAACCCAAGACGACATTTATATGTCCTTGGGGTACTTTTTCATACCGGAAAATGCCTTTCGGCCTTAAAAATGTTGGAGAAACCTTCCAACGTGCCATGACTTTCTCTTTTCACGATCTCAAGCACATAGTCGAAGCCTTCCTGGATGATCTTTCTTCTCACTCTCGCAAGAGAGTGGATCATGTTATACACCTTCGGCTAGTTTTTGAAAGATGTCGTTACTATAGAATCCGATTAAACCCTCGCAAATGCATATTTTTCATTAAGTCTGGTCGTCTCTTAGGGTTTTTAGTTTCCAAGACCGGGATCATGGTAGATCCTCTTAAGGTTGAGGCAATACTTTAGTTGCCTCCCCCGCACACAATTAGACAACTTCAAGGTTTACAGGGAAAAGCTAACTTTCTAAACTGGCTCATAGTGAATTATGCCAATATTACTATGGGTTTCATGCACCTCTTGAAGAAAGACAACCCCTTTATCTAGGATGAGTGAGCCCAGGAGTCTTTCGATGCTTTGTAGAAAGCCTTGGTATCGACCCCTCTGCTGAAATCTCTTGATTACAGTAAATATTACGTGTTGTATATTGTCGTGTTTGCAAAGATGATTGGTATGGTTCTAGTTAAGGAGGATGTCGAGCTCCACGAGCACGTCATCTACTATCTCAGTCAAAATTTAGTTGGTCCTGAGCTTAATTACTCTCGCATTGAAAAGCTAGATTTGGTTGTTGTTCTTACAATTCAACACTTATGTCACTATATATTACTTGCAAGACTATGGTGGTTGCCGATGTCAATCCATTTCAATATGTCCTTACTAGGCATATCATCGGAGGAAAATATAATAAATGGATTGTCATCTTACAAGAATTTGATCTTGTCTTCGCTTGGGCCAAGTCCAAGAAATCACTAGTTTTTGCAGAGTTAATATTCAATTTTCCATGATTAGACGAGGATGTTATCCATGTCGATTCATTCACAGATGAACACATTTTCCTTGTCTTGTCGTCTGATCCCTGGTATGGAGACATTGTTTTATATCTTCAAACCTTGAAGTTTGCTCAACATCTGTCGCGATATGATCGCCAGCGTGTTAGATACCGAGATAAAAAGTATACCATCATCGGAGACACTTTGTATCGTCGAGGAGTAGATATTATCTTGCATCATTTCTTAACTCACGAGGAATCTAAGTTAGTCCTAAACGATTTCCACAAAGGGGCTTGTGGTGGTCACCTATCCGGGCTTGTGACAACCCAAAAAATACTGCGAGCTGGTTATTTCTTACCCACTATATTTAAAGATTGTATCAAAGCAGTTAAGAAGTGTCACCCCTACCATGTGTTCACTATGAAAATGTGCTCGCATCCAGCCCCTCTTCACGCAGTCAGCACCGTCGATCCCTTCACCAAGTGGAGGGTAGATTTCGTTGATTGCAACCCAACTTCGGTTGGGGGAATCAACACATTATTGTGACCATAAACTACTTTACTAAGTGGGTCGAGGCCATGCCTACCATAAAATATGATGGGAAGACTACAACCTTCTTCATGTTGAACCAAATTATTGCCTGGTTCGGTATCCCGAGTGAGATTGTCACTGATCATTGCAATCACTTTCAAAATGAAATGATGGTAGAACTAGCATCTAAACTAGGGTTTAGACACACTCACTCATCCCCTTATTACCCCCAAGAAAATGGGCAAGTAGAGGCTATCAACAAGTCTCTCAAGAATATTTTGTAAAAAATTGTCAGTCAGAGTAATTCCAATTGACACATAATGCTATATCCCGCGCTTTGGGCCTACTGAACCTCGGTTAAGACTGCCACTAGTTTTTCCCCTATTCAGTTAGTTCATGGTGTGGAGTCGATCCTTCCTATTGAATGTGAAATCCCTTCTCTCAAGTTGGAAGTCAAGCTCCTACCTGACACTTCAGATTTAGAGCGACGCCCTGTGCACTTAGAAAGTCTTGACGAGCAACATTGATACGCCTTTACGACTATCAAGGCAAACAACAAACGTGTCAAGGTTCAGTACGACAAGTCTGTTTTTCCCCAGTTGTATGTTGAGGGTGACTCGGTTCTCTTATATGACCAAGCCAAAGAACCACTAGGCGAAAACAAGTTTAAACCCATGTGGCACGATCCTTACATCGTGCGACGTGTCCTAGAAAAAGGAGCCTACAAATTAGAATATTATGAAGGGAATAAGTTGGACAAGCCTAGAAATGGGCTCTACTTGAAAAGGTACTACGCTTGAGCCCTAGGATTGGGCAGAACTCTTTGTATACTAATGTAAATTTAATGTATATAAGTCTCTTTTCTCCTTTTCTTTTGTCTTTAGCTTGCTTATCGAGTTTTCCCTTTGTTGGTAGATGTCAGTGGAGTCTTCGGTCTACCTAGGATTCATAGACGGATCCAGTCATCATACACGGAACCTGGCTTCCTCCGCTTGGATGGTTTACTCACCCGAGGGTCTGCTAGTGTCTTCAGGTGGCACATGCCTAGGGCCATCAATGAATAATGTGGCTGAATATAGCACCTTCATAGAAATTTTGTGCGATGCTATCTCGCATGGCATTCTCTCTTTAGAAGTTTGTCTGGATTCCCAGCTAGTCGTATGTTAGTTGAACTATCGTTACCACGTGCGTGATCCTACTTTACTCCGTCGATTCCTATGGGTACGTCTTTTAGAATGACAATTTGATTTTATTACATATTATCACATTCCTAGGAGTTCTAATCATGTATCTGATGCTTATGCTAACTACGTTTTAGATTGGCATTTGTCACATTAATAAACCAAAGAAAACCATTAAATCAATGTAAACATTGTAAAATATAAGTAAAGACGAAGATCATTTTTATATATTTCAAAATATGGTGTTTATATTACAAAATTGGGGCTAAAACCCTTAATACACATATACATCTGGTATACATATCCCACGACGTCTACGCCTATGGCGCCGGATGTGTGTCATGGTAGAAAACCATGGCGTTTGCAAGATGCCAGAAGAGTCGTACCCATGCTCTAGGTAAACCAACCACCTATCGCTGCATGGATTCAGGTAGATCCTTTACCTAAACCATAGGAATCCTCTGTGTCAAATGAGACAGGTTGCCCTGCACGTTTTGTAAGACTCTCTCCTCTTCTCCTCATGTCGCCTCATCTCCCCAGTTCCTCCATCTATGTCATAGGAATCTATCTTCCGCATGCATTTCATTTCATTAAGCATAGGTATGTTCCACTGTTGGAACTAGTTTTTCTTACTTGCGACACTCGTTTCCTCCTCTGTATCATAGCATTCATTTGTTATGAAAAAACAAAAAAATACAGGCGGGAAATGAGTACTATATTATAGTTGGCAGCGGTCGTGTCGCCTTTTAACAGAGCACAAAATTATTGAGTCCTTTTGTCATCATAATTTTGGGTTTTAGCATGACCTTAGGAAGTTGATCTCGTTACAGAGTTTTATCTACCAAATGGTTACTCTTCCAGTCCCTATAGAGAATGCTATTGATGCCTCCTTCATCTAATCACCAAATCATTGAGTCTATGCTGCCAGAGTCCACCACATGTCTCATGCTCTTGTTCAAAGGAAGTCTCACAACCTGCGTCGACCACTCCTCAGAAATATTGACTTTGCATTTCGGCCACACCCTCAGTTTGTCTCAGAATCACATGATACTATGGTCTTATCATGCACCCTGGCCCTTACAGCATCGATAGGTCACCTTGAATCCAACAATTGACATTTCATCATTGGTCATTGACTGGGTGGTTTCCCTTGTGTTTGAGGACAAGACATCTATTCACACTTTGGGATTTGTGCAGTGTCTTGGATACCATTATCCTTATTTATGGTTTCCTCTCCTTTGTCAAAAATTTTCATCATCGACTACTATTCAGAGGGTATTTTTCGTGTACCGATTGCATTTGATACACATGAAAGGCGCACAGGGTCGTTGGTTCATGAACATGTTCTTCATCCAATCTCCACCAAATCATTAAGCTCCTTCTTTGTTCCTCGTGCTTACTGATGAGACATGCCTTAATGCTCTCCTCTCAGTGGGTCTCTTTACATCGACTTCAACTCATCTATTATGGATACAAGACCTAGATTTTTATGGGTACCTTGAGCCTTGCAGTCATTAGTGGCAAGCTCTCTCGCCATTGACAGATGGGAATACATCAATGTCTCATGATCAATGGATTTATAGAGTGTTTGACACCGAATCCTTTATTCACACTTGTAGGAATGTACTTGGTGCCTTGATACCTACTTTCATTATTAGTAGGTTGTCTCACGTTTGTTAATGGTATACCTCAATGATCGGTAATCAAATAATGTCTCATTATGTTCAACCTCAACTCCTTTATTCACATGATGTACACTTTCACCCTTGGCGGATAGTGTAGAAGACTTGAAGACATCATTATGTGGCCATAGCTTTCCTAATCTGTTGCTTCCCTTTCATTGAACCAACACTTGTTCGAATTTAGTGATCATGGGAGATCATATTGTACTACATGGTATATAGATATATTCAGATTGATTTTGAGACTAGTTTTCACTAGGCCTTGTTCGTGACTATGACAACTTTTGGCATATAACTGCAATTGTATCTTCCTATTCATGGCCACAGACACTTACTTGGTATATTTTCCGCATGGATCTGCATTGTATTCTTGGCAGCCATGTATGCAAAGTCAGTACATAATGTAATGAGCAATCGAGTTTCGTCCAACTGGTTCTCTACCACTCCACTCCTGGGTTATTTATAATGTATTTTGGCCATCGCAGATACTCCTATGATCTCACACATTAGGGGGCATCTGTTATAGAAATATTTCCCTCACCATTGCTATATTTCACATAGGGCCTTTTTCCATTTCCCTATGCAGACTTATCATCCATTTTTTATAAATCCAGAGCTAAAAATAAACATTTTCCACATATAGGTGCCCTATCAGCTATACAACAAGCGTATATGTAGGTTGCTCCACTACAGCCTGCGTACATCGAGATTTGTGATAGAAAATACAAAAATGTTGTTGGGTTTTCATGTCACGACAAGAGATCTATGATCCTTGGCCTTCCATATACTGGAAACGTTCCAACTCGGCCCTTCAGTTGCATTTTGAAGGCTATAAGAGCACAATTTCAAGCTATGGAAAAGAGGAGAAAGCATTCAACTTTGAGAGAAAAGTTACTTTGGAGAAATTACTTCATAATGAGTTTGCATCCCTTTGTCCCTCAAGTCTGAACATAGTGTTCAGCCCCCAATATCCTTCCCTATTGTTGAGAGAATCTCATTGTCTCTCTCTTTTTGAGCTTGCCTTTGGTAGAGGATTGAAGTGATGGAGACCTAGCTGGAAGGAACTTGGTTTCTTGGTTTCGAACTGTGCCGACATGAAAGTTTGTAATGTTGACACTTTTGTTGATCAATTATTAATAGAAATGCTCATTTCCCGTCCTATTGGTATCATGCAAATATATGATTACTATCCATGGGCATGTTTGTAATATTTATTAATGGATTATGGTATCTGATGTGCTAACCCCTTTATATTATCACTATATACTTTCTTTGCTTTCTTATTGAGAACTTATTGCAGGTATAAAGCTTTGGGTCGGAGTGCTCAATGGTGGAACATCATCAAACATTGGATTGAGGTAGGCCTCTTTCTTATCTTGCACATTAGTTTATATAGAATACAATGGAATTGAATTGATTTTTGCAGTCATATCCGTCTATTGTGGGTTACCCTTGGCCATAGAGAGTTTTTCCCTCGTAACAATGTCCCCACAATAGTTGCTATCATCGAAATAAAAAAAATTCCCAGGAGGGACATGCTCGATGGTGCCAGGTCCTTTATCCTCTTTTGATTGAAACAAAGGATTAACAAAATTTTTATATAGTTTAAGATCTTGATTGAAGTCATAGATATATTCAAAACATGACTCCTCCTATTTATCATTAAAGTGATGTGGGTCTACATCATTTGACCACTCATTAATATTATCATCGAATAAAAAAGTATCATAAATTCGTTTGACATAGTTATAATTGATTTGTTCATTTTCATAATCAAAATTTCCATCATACGCATGTGGATAAAAAGCTTGAGATGAAAGATGATTTTGGGGTTGAGTTTATTTATGAGGTTTAAGAAGGGTGTGAGAGGTGTATTGATCATCAAGCATCATGATATAATCATAATCCTCTTCACATCCATGCTCTTGACTGCAAGTAGTGAATTCATCATAAATAGGCCCTAAGAGAGAGGGCTCCCGAGAGATACTCCAACATGATTTGAAGATTGAGACTCGAGAAAGAGCATGCAATCTTGTAAGCTCTTAATGATAGGGATTAAGAAGACAACTCCTTGTGTGAATCATAAATGCCAAAGGAGTAACCTGTTCTACGAATTTTCTCTTCGAGGTTGAGGCAAGTGGATTAAGCTAGATCTAGGTTTTGAACATTCTTTTCTTCCAACCGCCATTGGTAAAGAGGAGGCGAAAGTTCATAGTAATGCAACAGAGCAACCAAGTTGGTAGGACGAATGGGAGTAGGAATTAAATTGTATAACTTGATAAACCAAATATTAAAAGTAAGAATGCTCTCATTATCCTTTATGCGTAATTGGTTAAACCTCTTAAGATGTTCGTCAATACTATATAAATGTCCAAAGGTAGAGGTAAACTAGTAAGAAAGTTCAAAACATGTAGATATGCATCCATCAAGAAGGCTGGAAAATAAGGTGGCGACATCGCCCTGAAGGGAATTCATAAACAACAACATGCAACTATCATTATTATTTACTTTGAGAATGACGCAAGAATTAAAAAACGCACGAAAATGTTCAATCACTGTAACAATTCCATTGCCATGAAAGAGAGTCAAATGATTCCTGAATTTGTGAGGTAAAGGGTTCACCAGATGAGAGAATGTCAAAGGAATGGGCACAAACCAAGGAGAATTGTTTAGGTATTCTTCAAACTCAAATAGGCCATACTTGCAAATGAACTTCCCAGGATCAGTAGTTGAAACCACAGGGTTACAACTACCAAATAGGCTTCCAATCGGTTGAGACATTGAGGTGTAGGAAAGATAAAATAAAATTGAAAGAATTGAAACAAAACTAAGAATGAACCATTGAATGATCGTCCCCAGTATGGTCACAAAAAATATGTTGACGTCAAGAGACTAGAGAGTCTCCAACATCAACATTTTTGACCTCCCACAGGGCTAGGCGAGAAGAGACATGAATGTCACCCTAAGCTTAAAGCCCCAGAAAATAAAGTGCATTGAACTTTAGGCCAATTTTCCCCTAACCTACAGTCCAAGCATGAATTCCTTTGCCTTATAATTTTACTTTTTAACAATATTTAATTTTTATGCGATCTTATGATTTTTTACTTCTAAGCGGAGTTTATACATTTGAAGTAACAAAATTTAAATCTAATAAGTAAATGCAATAAATAAAAACAAATGTTTTGTTGTATTTGTTTAGCAAAAAGAAAAAAGTTGAAAAAGATTAACCTAAAATTAATTAAGAGATTAATTTAATAAACAAAAGGTAATAACCACCAAAATAAATATCAAACATTAATTGAAAAAGTAGTGTAAGGATTGTTACTTTAACATTTTTTTAATTAAAAAAAATAAAAAATAAAAATGTACCTTGAAAACAACTAAAAGAAAGGAATATATATATACATCCAGTGACCATCGTGCATTAGGTTCTTTTGAAGTTATGTATTTTTTTTTTATTCTGAATTCAAAGTATTAACCTAATAAAGATGAAAAAAACAGAGGATTTTAAAGAAAAATTAAAGAGATAGTTCAGAGTGAGAAATAAATGATTTCCATTAAAAGGATTTCCATACAAATTAATAAATTTATGAAATCTACAAGTCTCTGCATAGAATAAGGCCATGTATATGGTCTTTATCCCCTTTAGACACAATGTACAATAAAAATACCAAGCCACCAAAGAGTGCAAAAACTAAGCCAGTGGAATGGAGCAATGAAGGTGAATCACGAGGAGAAAACTTGCATATAGAAATCTAAGCCAGAAGTGGAATGGAGCCATGAAGACGAATCACAAGGAGAAAACTTGCATATAGAAACTGATTAGTGGCGAATAAAATTGAGCCTTAATACAACAAACTAACAAGTAAACATTTAACTTGTGAAGGCATCAAGTTCATCATTGCTTTATCCTTATCGCTACATTGCAAAACCCCCTGCTGCCAATGATTCCATCAATCCCTGCTGAAGATGTAAAAAAAGAATGAATGAAAATAATCTTCACAGCACTCCAGACATATCTGTCTCTGAATTTTCTTCCAAAGTTCTCTCTCAAAATTTTCTCTCTAAAAATATCTCCTTCAGAGAGTCATATGTTCAGAAAATTTCTCCTCCTCAATAGTTGTGCACTACTTCCTTTAAATGGTTGGATGATTAGTTATGGTATTTCTGGAACGAACTGGGCTATGCAAATTTCTTGAACTGCCTCCTTTTGGAATTTAGAAAAAATAATATAATTTTAATTGCAATAAAGACTAGCACAGTGGCAAAGTGGTTGGCGGCTGGTGAATGTTGAAACGCACATAGGGCTAGTGTTGCGGCTAGTGAATGCTGAGACACACATCTGAAACACACATAGAGCTGAGGAAATCCAAAAGTTAATCTTGAATGTGGTAATTCCAAAGGTTAATCAGTTAAACGTGGCAATCATATGGTGGCACAATAATTTCTTAATATGATTAGGTAAATGTTAAAAAGTAAACAGGTTAACTGATGCATTCAAAAATATAAGGAAGTTATGAAGAGTAAATCACATTCATTGATTTGGGAGGACGACTAAGAATATGCCAGCATCTTCAATTGTTAGCCATCAGATTAGAATTTTAGATTAAAAGATGATTAATTGTGCCCATCTCCAATAGGTGTACGCCTTTTGGTGTAAAAATGAAACCGTTATCAACAAACAGTTCTTTGCCAGCAGATTTGCTGTCAAACTTAATGTTCGTTCATTTGTGTCATTAAACAAAATAGGCACTAGGCTAACCAAGCCAATTTTTTGCCTCAACCATTTAACTTGTAGTTGTCGGATTTCAACCCCATAAAGTAATATATGGCCTGAATCATGATCATAGAATCGCTACAAAAGTGAAATGACAGTTGATTTACCATTTCCACTTTCTCCAAAGAGAGCAACGGTTTTTCCAGATTGGATACACAAGCTTAAATCTTGGAAAAATTGTATGCCTGGGCGAGTAGAATATTTAAAAATAACAAGCCAAAACTCAATGTCACCTTTGACATTCTCTAAGGTAGTCCCAGATACATTACTTGCATCAATTTTGGACTGACGATCAAGAATTTTAAACACTGAACTGACTGAGGCTTTCACTTTTCAAGTATCAGAGGCCATGCCCATTAATTGAGAAATCCCCAAGGCAATCATTGAGAAGGTAAAAAAAACACCCTAAAAACTTTACTAAAATTTGTCTCACCATTTTTAACCATCCGAGCCCCTACCCAAAAGCTGATTGCATATACTGAAAACAATACGAAATTTGTAACGACCTCCTCGTTACGACAACAACTCTTTAACAGGTGCAATTTTTTATTTTTTTTTGTTTAAGGTGTGTGCACGCATGTAAAAAGGGAACAGACACACTTGACTCTACGTCGCCACCCGACGACTAACAAGATGCAACCACGATGTTCACAACAAGAAGACAAAGGCGCACAACAAGTAGCTGCAAGCAATAAACGACCAAAAACATAAGGCGCACGACAAGTAACTGCAAACATTAAACGACATACTGGGTTAGGTATCGTACGAACACAGAAGGGAGAATCCATGGTAGTATATTTTACTATTTCTGCACAGGAAAGCAAGGCGTTTAATATTAGTTCTCTTCTCCGGAGAGAGAGAAGGTCAGATAGGCTCCTGGTCGACTGCTCTGGCAGAAACTAGTAATCTTCGTCAGGTGTGTCGCAAGAGTGGAAACCCTGCCTTTAAAGGGCCCGAGACTCTTGATACAGCACTGGATTCTTTACACAGAATAATCACACACCCCAACTTACATACTAAGGCTACATGGAGGTGTCTACATCCCGCCCGACAAACTGACCAAGCAATAAAATGATTACGACCTCGTACAACACAAATTATATGAACAACACATCCTCTAGGAAGGAGCAAGTAAGAAGGAATCCGACATTGACCATCCAAGATTAAGACTTAATGACATAATCACAGACCAACTACTTCATTTAAAATTCATTAATCGATGAGTTATCCAACCTTAAATAATGTAAATTTAAGTAATTGCAATCCCCCGATTACCAAATCTTAATGACTTCAAGTGCTTAGTTTAGGACCTTATATTTATCTGCTATTGATGATAATTAGTTTCATCATCCCTGCCATAAAATATCAACCATTTTTCACTTTACATTGCAAGGACTAATACCATGACCATCACATTACATCTGATAATTTATTTCTATCAATTACATTAACCTTACAATAAATGATATTAAACTTAACCATTCCATAACCATTAGGATTATTATTAACGATTCATTACCTAATCATTACCATTAATCAATACATAATCATCACCATAATCATGACATAATCATTACCATAATCATTACATAATCCTTACATAATCATTACCATTAATCATTTTACCTTCCATTATATTATTTCAACAATTACTTTAACATTTATACCTTATAAAACCATGGTTATTTAACAATTATTACCATTAACACCATATTACTTTCACTATTATCACTTTATCAATTATTACATAATACATCAACATTACCTTAACCATTATTGCCTTATAAAATCATAATTTATTAACAATAATTACCATAAAACCATA
>SNQJ01S0201401.1:0-11168 GCA_010110895.2 Picea sitchensis | reverse complement strand
TGTACTTAATGAACATTGATGACGGTATATATATTGATGATGATTTTTTCCTTAATGATAATGTGCCAATGATTCTAGTATGTACATGTATGATTTTTTGTGATTTTTATTAATGTGAATGATATAAGTGCCAATCTAACACATAGTTAGCAAATGCATTGGATAATGAATTGAAATTTCTTGGAACACGAATATAAGTGATATAAACAAAATAATGCTCCAAAAAATGCACCATAAGGAAATGATGATGTATCATAGGGTCACAAATGAAATATTTTCCATTTAGTTGAAACACTACCAACTTAGCATCCAAACAAAATTCTAAGGATTGAATGACATGAAAAATGGTGTCATGAAGTAGTTCAATAAAATACTGTATTCGACCACATTATTAGTATATGGGCCAAGAAAAGCACCCTCGAAAGTGATCAATTGCCCTGTGGGTGAATAGATTACCCAAGAAGCGGAAGAAAAGTTTTGAGTATGACAAATAGTGCCATTGGAAAACCCTATGAAAACCAAAGAATCCCATGACATCTTCCAACCAAGCAGAAGCACCATAAGCACCACTGACGCAAAAAGAGATCTATACTAATACTAAATAAAACAATGTACAGCAATTACAAAGGGAATTCCTAAGCGTAAATGCTCAAGAATAACACTTCTTAAGATAGATCCCATTTCTAGGCTCTGAAAGCGCATTTCCCTCAAAATCCTCCAATTTGTAGGCTCCTTTCCAAAGGGAACTTCTCACAATGTAAGGACCATGCAACATCAGATTGAACTTGCATGCTCCCAAGGCCGCTTTGTCCTGGTCAAAGACCAAAAAAAGGTCACCTTCAAAGAATATCCTTGGGTGCACGGTGTTAGCACAAGATTGGTTTATGCCTCTACGTTTCATAAGTGGCTCTACCTACATGCGCTACCTAATATTTCACAGAGAACAAAATCTACATTTCATCATTCATTTTGGCAAATGAATACAATTGTTATGGGATTTTTATTTGTTTTGGGGAAAATTGAAATTATATTGAGATATTCCTAATATCCAAGTTCAAGCATCAGAGAACCCACGTATTTATGCTACCGAATTTCATGCAGAAAGATAGTCAGGCGCTACCTACAGGTGCTTCATAATATTCTGGCAGAGGATAAATTGTGCAGAGTTATTCTGCCAGTTTTGAGTCACTAATTTAAAACTTAGGTTATGAGCATTCGAAGATGTATTTTTGAAAACGGGAGGAGGTTTTTGTTCATGATATTCCAAATAAAAAAAACTCTCTCAGTTTTTCAAAATATGTTTTGGTTTGAGAGATATTGGATATTTAAGTAGGCGCTACGTACTCTGCACAGTGGCGCTGCGTACTAATTTCCTGTAGCGGTCACAATTTTGATATTCGCTTTGTTGGGAGGTTGCCACATGTCAAGGAGAGTTTGAATGGATTCTCAAGGATCAGTTAGATATCAAGGGAAACCTGCACCTAATATTTAGCTCCATCAAAGGCCTCATGCATGAGGTGGAAACAATTTATTAATGACTTCCAACAAATTCCTGAAAATCAGCAGTTTGTTGGATTTTTGTCTCTTTGATTGTTGCCACCTATCTCCAAGGATTAGAATCCAATGGAGGAGATGGGATTCAACCTCATTAGGTTAATTGGATGTTATTTTATATTTAAGGAAGGAGATGTCTCTTGAATAAGTGGATGGATGAGCCAAGAGAGGCTAGAGAGAGTAGGAGTAGGTAGTTTTCATGTGTGTGTTCATTTGTAAGCCTGTGGACATTTTTTTATTGTAAGCATTACTTCTATTGGAGACTCATGAGAGATATGATTTCATATTGTAACTCTTCTTTTATATTTCTTCTTATTTGAATATATTTCATATTTGAGGATCAAAGGTTGTCAATGATTTATGGATCCCTAAGTAGCAGAGGATCTGCTATATTTTGCCCACCAGTCATTGTTTATATTCAAGTATCTGTTGATTCATTAAATTGAGAGGATATTTGTTTAGTGAACTTTCTATCTTATGTTTTCCTTCTTCATTCTTCCACCTATCAGCATATAATCTTGTTTTCTGTTGAGCATCTTTTGTGCCTTCGATGAGTAGGATGTTTGTGACTCCATTGCTCATTGGTGTAGCCTACTGATCTTTAGTTTGCTTCCCTCTCCCTTTCTTTCTCCATATTTCTGATCCACCTATTCAAAACCAAATTATCTTTTACATTCTGATGGGTGCTGAGCTTACACTTTAGCAGTCAAAGTGTGACTTTAAGTGCTAAAATTTTTGGCGTCATTGCCGGGGACGGATTTGAGCAGATTGAAAAGATCCTTGGGAAGAATGACACTGTACAGCTCCAGCTTTAGATGGGACTGAAGTTGGACAACTTCAAGACTGCACATTCACCATGGTGACTCCATTGCTCAGAATATGTTGGTGACTCTACTGGGAATGAGAAAAATCAAATGGCTATGAAGGCTATCTTGGCCTGGAGGTTTGCCCTAGTCAATTTCTCAGCCATAGATGGTTATCCACATATTGTGCCTCAAATTGATGAATGGAAAGATTTTCTGCCCATATTTTATGAAGGTGAGGATGACAACCCTTTTGAGCATGTTCATGAATTTCATGCTTTGATGCAGCAGCTTGACATCCATTATGAAGATATATTAATGATTTTTTTTATGTATTCATTGGAAGGCGATGCTAAACAATGGTATAGAACACTCCCTGCTTCTAGTATTTCCTCTTTGAAGGATTTTCATGATGTTTTTTATTCTCATTGCAAGATAATTTATCCAACTGAAATAATTTTTGAGAATTTTTGTGAGAGGTATGCATCATATATTCAAGATTCAGTAAGTGATTCCTCTAGTAGTGATGATGAAGGGGATTATTATAGAGAGCAGGACTTATATGATGAGTTTCATAATAATTTTCCTAAATTTGAAGAACAAATGCATCATTCATGTCAAAATATAGGTCCCCAAGAGAAAGATCAATATGGAAAATCCATCATTTCCATGTCTCCTCCTTTTCTCGATTCTTTAAGTCAAGTGGTAATCTTAGATTTAGATTTATTTTATCATGAGAATCATGTTGCAGCTTGTTATGACCAAATTCATAGATTATCAGTCCCTCCTATTGTTAATGAACCAATGTGCCATGATTTGCCAAGTTTTGATGATTATGAAGATGATTTCCATGAACAATTTGTTGAATACCTTACATCAGAAAAGTACCCTTCCCATCAAAGAAACAATAGCTTGTTTCAACCCTCATGTCATATTTTTGTTGTTGAAAAGGAAGAAAAAGATGATAATCTAATTTTAGAGGGTGAAAAACTGAGAAATTGGGACCATAAGCCAAGCTATGATGAATATCCCTCACAATCAGAAGATAAGATAGAAGAATGTAGTTTCCCAATCACTTCTAATTGTGATGAACTWCCCTATCAACCCCATATTMCTCTTGAAGACACAAGMTCAGTTTCATCAAGMAACCAAGATCAAATGCCATGTGATCAGATGAGAAAKGTTGACATTAAAGAAAGACAAGCATCACTAAGCCTTTTTTCTAGTACACCTCATGACCARGAGTGGACCAAGGYSATATGCATTGAGGATGAATCAGAGAATCAACAAGCCATACAACAACCAAGAACAGTGGACGAAGGACCTAATGCAATACTTTTCCTTTTTACACAAAGCAATGTTGCAGGGGCAAGTATTGATGATGTTTTTTAGGATCCATTTGCAGCCTGTCTGCAAGCAAAAAATGGGCCTAAGCTCATTGATTTCTTCAATGGAAAGTGTATTTCCAAATGTTTCTTTGATGTGCCTTCAAGTAAGAATTATCTCTGGTGATTAAGGAAGCACATTTCAAAGCTTCAAACAATTGAAAAAATGATGAAATGGCTTCATTGGTTGTTCCATGTAAATTGAAATCTTCATTTTCCCAATAATTAGAGTAGGTGTGTTCAATAAGCTTGTTGTAAAAGCATCGTTGTCATCCTTTTTTGTCAGTTTTAGTTTTCATTTTCATTTAGTTTTAGCTGAAGGTCGTAGATCAAAGCAGATTGCAGAGGTTAAAGGTTGAGAGAATGACTCCACAAGCCCAAAGGATAAGGCACTGAAACTACAAGAGTTCTTAGAGCCTCACAGGGAGGACTCTATCCCCCATGGAGCCTATGTTAGCACAATATTGGTTTATGCCTCAGCATTGTATAAGTGGCACTATCTAATATTTCACAGAGAACATAATCTACATTTCATCATTCATTTTGGCAAATGAATACAATTGTTATGGGATTTTTATTTGTTTTGAGGAAAATTGAAATTATATTGAGTTATTCCCAATATCCAAGTTCAAGAATCAGAGCACCCACATATTTATTCTACTTAATTTCATGAAGAAACATAGTCGGGTGCTACCTACAGGCACTGCGTAATATTATGGCAGAGGATAAATTGTGAAGAGTTATTCTGCCAATTTTGAGTCACTAATTTAAAACTTGGTTTATGAGCATTTGAGGATGTATTTTTCAAAACGGGAGGAGGTTTTTGTTCATAACATTCCAAATAAAAAAAACCTCTCTCATTTTTTCAAAATGTGTTTTTTTTTTAGAGATATTGGATATATAAGTAGACATTGCGTACTCTGCACAATGGCATTGCGTACTAATTTCCTGTAGTGGTCACGGTTTTGATATTCGCTTTGTTGGGAGGTTGCCACATGTCAAGGAGAGTTTGAATAGATTCTCAAGGATAATTTAGATATCAAGGGACACCTGCACCTAAGATCTAGATCCATTAAAGGCCTCATGCATGAGGTGGAAACAATTTATTAATGACTTCCAACAAATTCCTGAAAATCAGCAGTTTGTTGGATTTTTGTCTCTTTGATTGCTGCCACCTATCTCCAAGGCTTAGAATCCAATGGAGGAGATGGGATTCGACCTCCTTAGGTTATTTGGATGTTATTTTCTATTTAAGGAAGGATATATCTCTTGAATAAGTGGATGGATGAGCCAAGAGAGGCTAGAGAGAGTAGGAGTAGGTAGTTTTCATGTGTGTGTTCATTTGTAAGCCTGTGGGCATTTTTTGATTGTAATAATTACTACTATTGGAGACTCATGAGAGATGTGATTTCAGACTGTAACTCTTCTTTTATATTTCTTCTTATTTGAATATATTTCATATTTGAGGATCAAAGGCTATCAATGATTTATGGATCCCTAAGAAATAGAAGATTTGTTGTATTTTTCCCACCAGTCATTGTTTATATTCAAGTATTTGTTGATTCATTAAATCGAGAGGATCTTTGTTTAGTGAAAATTCTATCTTATGTTTTCCTTCTTCATTTTTCCACCTATCAGCATATAATCTTGTTTTTTGTTGAGCATCTTTTGTGCCTTCGATGAGTAGGATGTTTGTGACTCCATTGCCCATTGGTGTAGCCTACTGATATGTAGTTTTCTTCCCTCTCCCTTTCTTTCTCCATCTTGCTGATCCACCTATTCAAAACCAAATTATATTTTACATTCTGATGGGTGCTAAGCTTACACTTTAGCAGTCAAAGTGTGACTTTCAGTGCTAACCCACAGACTTTTCATACCAACTCTTAACTTGTTTCTTATGTGGCTCATTCATAGTGGTAGCATCATGATGTTGCTTGTCAAGATGCTCCAAGTGAAAAAATTTCATTTCTAACTTAGAAAAGGCAGGTAAAAGCTCTATGGTGATCTTAAGATAAGGTGTTTCACATTCAAATGGTAAGATTGCCTCCAACCCATGAACGAGTTGGGACGATGAAAATCCAGTAGGAGTCTTAACCATTATTCAGTATGCCCATAAATCCGGATAGAGCATGATGTGCCAGTTAGATTTACTTGCATTGACAATACACTGGATAATGGTCTTGAGAGACTTATTAATAGCCTCAACTTTCCCATTCACCTGCGGGTAATATGGAGATGAATGCTCCTTCCTAAAAACCAATTTTGATGTGAGACTCAACATCATTTTGTT
This sequence comes from Picea sitchensis, assembly GCA_010110895.2. NCBI lineage: Eukaryota > Viridiplantae > Streptophyta > Pinopsida > Pinales > Pinaceae > Picea > Picea sitchensis. Next base: position 5,136 of record SNQJ01S0201401.1, on the reverse strand, counting down.
CTGGAAGTGATTGCCATGGTCAATGAAAATCTATTTCGAAATGCCAAACTGGGTAATCACCTAATTGAATATAAAAATAACAAAAATATCACCATTATTTGAAAAATTAGGCATGGGCTCTACCCACTTTGTAGAGTAATCGATGACCACGATGATGTAATGATGCCCCCTACCTGAAGGCGGGTGGCATGTCATAAAAAACACACCCCACTTAGTGAAAGGGATGACAATGATGACTAGAAATAACAGAGCAGGATGCATGTTCATTTTATGAGTTAAAAATTGATATTGATGACATTTTTTGACCACCCCATTATAATATTTAAAGTTCATCGGTCAAAAATATCTGGCCCGAAATATTTTTTGGGTTGTTTCCAACCCAGAGAGATGACCTCCACATGCTCCATCTTGAGAGTCATTTTAAACAGACTTCACTTCTTTGTGAGTCAAACAATGACATAAAATAGAGTCTACTCCATGACGATACAAGGTGTCATCGATGATGAGATAGTTTTTCACCTGATGGCAAATGCGTCGTCGCTCATATTTCGAATAATGCGGGGAGAAATTCAAAATCTGGAGATACAAAAGGATGTCTCCATACCAAGGATCATTAGAAGATATCAGGAAGATGGATTCATCTCTGTAAATTAATCCTCAAATGGTTCCTCTTTATCTTCCCTAGGAAACTCCAACATCAAATCTGCAAAAACAAGCAACTTTTTGGACTTTGCGGATGCAAAGTCTAAGTCAAATTCTTGCAAAATCACAATCCATTTGTTGAATTTCCCACTGATGATACGGCAAGTCAAGACATATTGGAAAGGTTCGACATCTGCAATAACAATAGTTTTACAAAGGAAACTGTAATTCCATAGTCTTTGGAAAAAAAAGAGTCTCTGGACAACATGGACAACTGCTAAAGCTAGTTTCTGAATGTATGAATATCACAACTAATATAGAACAAACCGTGACTTAGGTAATAAATATCGTGCTCAACAAGTGCATCATATTCTTGCACCAAAACCATACGTATAGTTTATTTGGATGCCTCCAAGTAAAACAAGAAGAGATGGGTAAAATTGAGTGGGCTAAGAAGAGGGGAAGACATTAAATCCTTTTTCAATGCATCGAAAGATATTTATGTGTAAGTATCCCATTCAAAAGGGATACCTTTTTTCAACAAACACATGAAACCCTTAGTGATATCAACGTAGTTGGTGATGAAACGAAAAAGGAAATTAGGTTTTTCCTGGAGACTCTGGAGTTGATGAATAATGTGTGGAGGAGGAAATTGAACTATTTCCTTAAACATTAAAAAGTCCACCATGATCCCTTTGTTTGAAATGATAAATCCAAGAATATTCCCTGAAGTAACACAAAAATTGCTTTTGTGTGGATTCAACCGGATGCGATAATAGTGACATCTCTCTAACACAAGTCAGAGGTGATTTAGATTATCACTTGATGATGGGAATGAGCATCTAGATCATCCAAATACACCTCAACAATGTGTTTCTTATCATGGAGGGAAAAGTTCATGGATTTTTGGAACATAGCCCCAACATTTTTAAGGCCAAAAGAAATTTTATGGTATGCAAATGTTCCCCAAGGACAAATAAATGTGGTTTAATGTTGATCCTCGAGTTTAATTTGGATCTGATTATAGCCAGAGAATCCATCCATAAAGGAGAAGATCTCTTTACCCTCACACTCATCAATAGTTTGATCAATAAATGGTGTCAGGACGTTGTCCTTTAGACAAGCCTTATTCAAATCCCTAAAATCCATACATACACAAATGGTTCCTTGCTTTTTTTCAATCAGAACAGGGTTCAATACCCATTCAGTAAGAAGAACCAAATAGATGAAACCCGCTTTGAGGAGATTCTCTACCTCAACCTTTATGACAACTTCCTTCCTAGGGTTAACTGGCCTCAATTTTTTCTGAACAAGCTTAGCATTATGACAAGTCTTCATTTCATGCTCGACAATTCATAGATCTATACCTGGTATATCCTCATATGACCAAGCAAAAACGTAGTGAAATTTATTAAACAAGGTGGTATAACTACAAATATCTTCGGGATAACAATCCCCACCAATGAACATATTTCCCACGATGTTGGGATCATTCGATATGTTAATAGGTATCATTTAAAAAACATTGGCCATTCTCCCTTCAACATAAACACCATGTGTCACTAAAGGGTTGACGATCTTATCAACATTATCGTTCATGTGGACATGGAACTCTCCTCTTTCAATGTGATCCATCTATGGAAGGAAATATGATCGATGATGTAAATCCTCCCAAATCATTTCCAGACCTATCATTACACCTAGAATATCCTCATCAAAGGGTAGTACCATATCAATAAAATCAAGAGAGTGAAAAGAGTTATTCGCCCAAATGGGTGTCAGAAGACCATCAACCTCTTCTATCCAAAGAGAACTTGGATCTAAGTCTACAATGCCCCTTTGGATGATCTGATAAGAAATATCTACTGCAAACAAAGGTATTGCCATTCTTGCATGCTCAATTCCTTCTACCGAATCAGAGGGGGACGGTATAATACAAGGATCCTCAAAGTATGTCATTCAAAAATGGTGCACTTGGGACACATAAACAGGTGGGCTTGATATAGTTGGAGTGGAGTGAATGTACAAAATTGGTGTTGAGATATTAAAAGTTCACATCAAATAAGAACACATCCCAATGATAATAATTTTGATCATGACCATTTGGGAACCACCTATTAACGAGGCATTAGATCCCGTCCACAAAGCTGAATCCAGATGACTAAAAGAAAACTAGTCGATTGTCACAATTTTTCCTTCATGAGGAAAACAATTAACTCAAAAAACTGAAGATATGAAAACAGTTATGGCATAAGTCCAACTGTGACCTAACAAAATATTGTAATTGAGTGGAGTGTCGACTACTTCCACTTCAACGTACACAATTTTTCCTGCCAAATCAATGGGGAAGGAGGAAAGTATCCCATGGGGCTCAAAGGAACGACCATAAAATGTGGTCAAAAGAATAGGGGATGGAGAAATATCTAGAGATCCAATAGATTTCCAACAAGAAATACACATCACACACATCGATGCTCCCTCATTGATAACAATCCTAAAAAAATTCTTTGTGGAATACACCACTTGGATATAAAAAGAAACAGGATAAGATAGGTGATGTTTGAAATTAGAAGGATCAAATATGATGAGATGCAAGTTAGAATCATCCATATCCTCGATAGCATAAATAAATGCACTATGTTGCACTGGAAATCTTTAGAGTACCTCGAGAGAAAACATTGCACAAGGAGATTGGGACAAATATTCCACGATGGAGTAATTTTGAGCGACCCTAGCATTTGGATTATGTGACACCCTATTGAACATACCCTTTGGTATGCAAAGAATATCATCACTCACATAAGGCTTCTCAATATGAAGAGGCCCTTGCAGCTCAAAGGATTCCTTACTTTTTAACCCAGACTCAGGATTATTGTAATTACATGCTCGAGTTTGCAGATAAGCATCTAAGATAATCATGTAGACACTCGATGATTTTCCATCAAGAAGAGGAGTACGTTGGTTACCCCCCTACTGAATCCCAACAATAGTGAAAGATTGTGAATCCATATTCTATCTGTGAGAAAAAAAAATGTTCAACACTATAGGTTGTTGTTGTGCCAACAATCTCTGGGCTTATTCTATATTGGGGAATTCATGGTTGAGGTGATTTTCCTTGAAAATATTACAAGGAAACTTAACCTTCTTCTTTTATTTCTTATCTCCACCATAACTAGATTATGGTTTATTGACATTCTTATTATTATTTCCCCCTCACTTTTTATGCCTACCCTTTTTCTTCCCACTAGGTCGTTGGGTACATTTTGGGTTCGTCATTTGCACACTGTGTACATATGATGTTTGGCAGGGGTGGTTAAAGTAGGAGTTTGATCAGACGCATAATATTGGATTGAAAGATATCTCATTTGGTTTGAGACCAAGTTTGCAGGTGAGCTATGTACAAAACCAAAAATTTCGTTGACATGAGGTCCAAGACTCGATTTGGCAGGGTTGGTATTTGACCGTGGTGAATCCAGTATGAACTCATAAAGGATCCTAGAATGAGAGTAAATCAGATCTAGTTGTTGGGCCCTAAATATAGCTTCTTCCTATGTAGTTACTTCAAAAGTGGAAACATTCTTGGAGATATAAGGTAACAAGGACTTCAAAAACCACTTCGAGAGGAACTCCAGAGAGCCTTAGTCATTCTCTTTCTCCTCTTCCACTCCTGAATATGGTTAGATATATGAGTGGCCTTATTCTACCAAAAAGTCGACAATAAATTAGTGCTAGCATTGTAGTGAACTGGGAGTTGAATGTGATTGATAAATACTAACACCAAATCATGAAACATGTGATAGGTTTTTGCCTTCAATTTAATATATCACTTGGAAACGACTCCAGTGAGACTATGTTGAAAGAGGCATAATCAAATAGAATCATCATTCAATGATTTGGATGAACATCACAAGTGGAAAGTCATGACATAATCGCTAGGATCTTCACTAGATTTGCCTTTGAATTTGGGAATATCCCAAGGAAGTTTGGTTGGGACCGATGGCCAATTAGGATCATGACACATGGGGTAATTCATCAACTTTGAAATATCTGGAAAATCAAGAGTTGATAGGAAGGGGAGCCTTGGTTTTTGCATTGTACTCCAAATTATGGAGGGGATACCCCCATGTTGGTTGGAATAAAGAAAAGAAGAACCTCGATTGTTACTGGAACCAAGTTTCCAAGAAGATTTCACCTGAAAGCCAGGGTTTTGATAAGAATGTTAAAATCCCTAATCATAAGGAGGTAATCCCCCTCCAAACTAGTTTCTGAACTGATAAAGGTGGCTCCCAGTTGGTTCCCCCTACATTGGTATAGATCCAAGCGAGGGGTTCCAAGATGATTGGAAAGGGTTTACTCCTAGCGTCACCCTCGATGATGGAAAATGATTTATCCCAAACCCACCAAATAATGTAAAGGGGTTGGATGTAGATGTTGTTCAGGTAGATTGAAATACACCACTTAAGGAAGGGACCCAAACCATAACGGGATTGGGGC
>SNQJ01S0201400.1:0-16869 GCA_010110895.2 Picea sitchensis | reverse complement strand
ACCGGCCATCAATATATTGCTAGACGAGGGTGTTAAGTTTATTGTTTTGACACTTGGATCCTCTGGTGTGTTTCTGTGTTTTAAAGAGGTATCTAGTTTTAGGATGATCCCTACAAGTGGTTCTGAAAGCGATCAGTTTGAAAGGGTCGAACAGGCAGTGGGGAACTGGCTCTGTTAACTGTTGAGAAGCCAAAGCTTTCAAATAATTACCATGCCAGATGCAAGGAATCTGGGCAGAAAATTCTCCACTTTAATTGCTTACATTTTCTAGCTTTGCCTGCATCAATTTTATGCCTAACAGGTGCAGGTGATTGCTTTGTGGGTGGTACCCTGGAAGTTCTTTGTGGTGGAAAGGACATCATAAAAAGTATGGCCTTTGGTGTCGCAGTAGCAAAGCGGGCAGTTGAATCAGAACTGAATGTACCTTCCAATTTATCTCCAACAATGGTTTCAGATGATGCGAAGACTGCCCTATTACTGATGAGAACACTCGATTCACTATTATGATAGGAGCTTAAAAAGAACATAAAATGACTCGTCGATAAGCCCTAGCTCTCAACTCTACTATCATCTATAATGGGATGTGTCTGATGTCTGAGGAAGTTCGTGATGGGCAGGGACGATAACAGTGTGATGCATACCTTAATTTTCACTCCATTTTCAGTTGAATCAGAACTGAATGTACCTTCCAATTTATATCCAACAATGGTTTCAGATGATGCGAAGACTGCCCTATTACTAATGAGAACACTCGATTCACTATTCTGATAGGAGCTTAGAAAGAACATAAAATGACTCGTCGACAAGCCCTAGCTCTCAACTCTACTATCATCTATAATGGGATGTGTCTGATGTCTGAGGAAGTTCGTGATGGGCAGGGACGATAACAGTGTGATGCATACCTTAATTTTCACTCCATTTTGAACAACCAAACAGAAACATATATGGTTTCATTGCAAACATGAAGTTGCTGAAAAGAATTCCTCTTGTACCGGCTCCAATGTTCTCTCTCTCCATGGTTGTCCGGCCTTTTCTATTCTTCATGTGCTAGATGTTGCATTAGGAATGGTCAAGGGTCAGAGCGACAAGGACTAACTTAATACTTCCCCATATTTTAGGAAGATGAGGCAGAGTACCTGGAAACTACAAAATCTTAAAAACATCAAGAACATCCCATATTTTTAAGCAACATTCTTTTTGCATTTAAGAACACCATTGATATCATTCCCTGGCAGCTATAGGTTTTGAAGGTGATTGGGGATGAGATGGCAATCAAAGCTTATAGATGGCAGAACAATTGGCTCATTAGTCAATCAAATCTAGTTTTAGAGGAATCAAGATAGCAATTGCAAAGCATCTATAAGTTATATCTCTAGTGAAGATACATTGATTCAATGTTGGAGTAGAATCTTCTCATCTCCACAGCAGCAAACACCTTTAAGTTCTCAGCAGTACTATCTCTTCTCAAGCCAAGCTGAGCGTTGATATACTAATGGAGTAGACATTTGTTTCAAATGCTAATGCCAATCCCACAACGCTGGTCACAAACTCAGGATTTTACACAATGACTGCTTTTGAAGAAAAACATAATGTCAAGCAACAACAGTTTCAGATTTCTATACAACCTCATGGATCTAATCCAAATCTGGAAATGAGCCTATAGGGACAGCAATGCAATCATATAGGTAAATAAAGTTTTTAGATTTTGATTTTTGACATTGATTTGATTTTCGATATTTAGGGCGGTTCGTGAGCTCATTAACCACTAAAAGAGGGCCTTTTGCGGATAAGACTTTTAGAACTCAATAATCTTAACCACCAAAAGTCTCAGATATCCGTATCGCTTGAATTTTTTGCACAGATCGAGGTTTTATTGATCCAAATCTTTTGAAAACACTCATGATGGATAGATGATGAATTATCTATTCAGTGTCAAAATTCATTTTTTGTATATAAGGATTTGGAAAGGTGGCCAAATCGGTTTTGGAAACCATTTTGGTGGAAACAGTTGGCTTGCAAATATCAGAGCATCTAAAAATGATTTATACCCGAAGTTGTTGTCAAGCTTTAATACATGGTCCGTAGTGCTACTTATTATGTATTGCAAACCGCAAATACCTTTGTTGGTGTATTTCCACTGTACTCGAGTTTTATTATTACCGCAAACTTATTGATGGCTTCTCTTTTTATGATCATCCGTGACAATCCAAAGGGATTTTTGGTTTACCTGTTGTTCCTTTGATCCTACTTTTGAAAAAATGCTATGGTGGTGCGTACTTTTAGTTTTATTATGTTTCTGGAAGGACGAAATATGCAATTGGGGAAAATCCTAATTTCTCTCCTAATCATGGAAGATAATCATGATGTATGTGCCTGTTGACCTCATAATGAGAATTGGAAGCAGATCCTAGTATTTTATCAGTTGGGGACTTTACTTTGGGAGATCATCCAGAGTCAAAAGTGCACTTGAGGAGGACATCCAAAGGATCCCAAGACTTTCACAGATTGAATGAGGGAAGCTTATGTCAATGTTTGCTGATATTGAACCATTCCACAAAGCTGCAAAAGTCACATCAACTTTGGCGGGCTGAATAAATATAGATAGACAACTACATTTGTGCACCGTTTTTTGTTGAATACCATATCAGCATTTGGCTGTGGCTTACTGGAATATGGGGTTGGCATTGGCTACTAGATCCGTGGCTTTACAAATATCTATTACCATTCATTTTTATCCTCCTTTGTATAACTTTTCTGCGTGTTTTTCCAGAAGAAGATTTACACTTTTTGAGGGATGTCTACTATTCTCGAAGTTAAAGGATTTTTATGGGAAATCAAGAAATAGAGTGCAAGATCAATGTACACATTGACTATCCATGAACAACACGAGAAGCGTTCGAAGTTTTCATGTTAGGAAAAAGAATAAGATAAATCAATCAGCCGCCAAGAAATTTAAAGTGCAGAAAAGAGCAGAGGGATATTCTTTTAATTGGGATTCATCCAGTTTTCAAATTTTTGGGTAAGTTCCTGTTCTCGGTGGTTTAGGCGAGCACTCCAGTGCTCATTAACCACCGAAAATGCTAAATGACTCCATGGCCCAATACTAAAAGGCACAAGGTCTACTAGGTTCTTGGAAACCTCACAGGAGATATTCATCCCAGCTTGAGCCAACAGTTAACTCCCAAAGTAAAACCGTCCTTCGGTTGAACTTTGTAGAGGATATCCTAACTATTGGTTGCATGCTTGGCTAGTTTTTTGTTTTCATAGTTCAAGAAAATTTTGGTATTTGGTCTTGTCCAGATTTGAATGTTACCTTTTCTATGGTTTTTGGGCTTTGGTTCTGGTGCTCATATATTAACCGACTTAAAGCGCCTCGGGTTTCATTGCAAAGTGGTCGATGAAATGCAAGCAAATCAACAAAGGTTTTACAAGCAAATTTTAAAGATCGCGTCCGCATTCATTCCACACATCAAGAGAGCCCGTTTTAGCCGAAAGGGGAGTTTTGGAGTTGGCCCAAGGATAAATCATCATGAGCAAGAATGTTTCAAGCAAAGCCAAGGCTCCGATTTTTCTTCCATGTTATAGTCTATTGGAAGCTCCTGCTCCAGCCGAGTGTTTTCATCAAAGAAGAGCATCGAATCGGAGACTCTCTTATCAGGACAGAATTGATGCTCAGGAGGGGTCAACGCCTGCCATTACCACGAAAGAAGGGAATTTCTTTTTCTATCGACCGCAATTGCATTTTCTCAGACACGGCTGTGCTGAACTTTCTTGCTACAAGTTGAAGTCAATCTAAATCTCACAAGTCAAGTGATAATTTGGAGGAGTTTTCTGGCGAAATCACGTGATCTTTTGGGGCCATTTCGACGGCCTTCCTCGGTTCCAAGCAAATTCAAATCTGAAAGCACTGGATAGCTTATTAACCGTGAGATCAAAATCGACTATTTGGACAAACAAAACAGATATTCCATCACGAGAAAATGACTTTACTAAAGGCATTTTTTTATTTGAAATTTGATTGGTGGTTTAGGCGAACAGACGATCGTTTCGATAACCTCACCAAAGTCGCGCTTTTCGTAAATTCAAGCATTTAATCTTTCTCCACCAACCAATCGAAAAGCCCTGCTTTTAACCGTAATTTTCAAATTTGCACAGATCAAGGATTTTTTAATCCAAATGGTTTGAATTTGATTCTAAAGGATAAATATTGAATTATAAAGCCGATTTGATTGCTATTTGTGTGGGTTAAGATCATAAGAGGTTATTCAAGTAAATTTGGTGTCTTTTTCTAAAGGCAAAATATAGGATTTTTGGTCAACTCGGAAAATTCGAATTCTATCTTTTGGAACAGTCATCAAATTGTTCTGGGCTTTATTCAAGACTACATCAAGACTTGATCTTCTCCTATTTGATTTGATTTTCCATTTTTAGAATTCCGTGATCCATTTTATAGGATCTCATCTTACACTTGTTGTTTTGACTATTTTTGGCAAATCTGATCCATTTTCATGGATCTAGATTTGATTTTGTAAGGCTATAAATAAAGATATTTGGAGAACAAAGGGTTCGATTCTGGATACAGTAATACTTTTTTTTGTACTCAGACTTTTTATGATAATATAGATCACATAAGTTCCTTCACTTTGGATTGTCAGCTTTTCTCCACTTTTCTTCCGAGACATTATCTGTGTTGTCAAGGTTTGAATGGTTTTTATCCCATTGTTTATCTCATAACTCGATAATAAGTCTTTTGATTGTTCTTAGGACCAAGCGGTAATCGGTTTAGTGATAATTTGTTCTCAACCCACTTTAAAGCCACTTGCTCATTAATCAATTCTTGAGAGCATCCGCGTTTCATTCGGTTATCATTTTCATGTTTGAAATGTTTTAAGCTGCATTGAGTTGTCCATTGATCCACCTTCATAAAATACAACAAAAACATTGATTTCTGTTACCAAGCACCTCGGTCTGCAACCATCGAGGGTTTCTTGGAGAGTTAACAGTCACATCCCCGGCCGCTGAAAATTGAGACTAGAATATATGTACCTTCAATGAGGATGCAACCTAGAGTTACATATACATGTAATGATGTTATATGATGAGGGAGCCTGAAGCTCCTAGAGTTACAAATACATGTAATGATGTTGTACCAAAAGTGTATGTTCTAGAAGATCATGATATAGAAGAACGATAAAGACTCGGCAGACCACCCCGAGATATGATTACAAATAAGAGAAGACCATCTTGGGATCTAGAGGTTATTCAGATGTAGAGAAGTATGGTTCCTTGTGACGTAATCCTTTAAGAGAAAGTAAGATACCACAACCATATTCTAGCTACATGGCATTGCTAAGTGACATCATTGATGCAGAGCCTACTTGTTATGAAGAGGCCAGAGAAGAAATTATGGGAAGGATGTCATGATTGAGGATTACCATTCCATTATGAAGAATGATGGAATGTGGTTCTGAGACCAAAAGAGAATACAATGGTGAGTTACATGTGGATCTAGAAGACAAAGCATTGAGTTGATGGAAGTATCGAGAACATAAGGAAAGTTAAGCTGTGGCTCGTGGTTTCTCCCATAAAGAAGAAATAGATTATGAGGAGATATTCTCTCGCTATGGATAGATATTAATGTGATTAGGACCTATAATTATGATAGCTATAATAATGGAATGAATACATCAAATGACATGAAGACAACTATCTTAATAGGTAGTAGGAGAGGAAGTGTATGTGGAGAAATCACAAGGTTTCAAGACACATGAGAGGAAATCACATGTGTGCAAGTTGAATAAATCCCTTTTGCTTATGGATTGAACAAACACCCAAGAGCATGGTATGGTAGGATTGAAAGTTTTTTTATGAGCTTTGGTTTTACTAAGAGTAATGATCCCAACCTCACTTTCATAAAGGTTGGAGGATAATGGACTAGCGATATTGTTAATATGTGGATGACTTGTTTCTAACATGGAACGAGAAACTCATCGTTGAGTGAAAGATAAAGCTTGCATCAAAATTTGAGATGAAAGACCTTGGTATGATGCATTATTTCTTGGTTTAGAGGTGTGGAAAAATCACACTGCATATTTTCCTTAACCAAGGAAAGTATACCTAGGAAATATTAAAGAGATTCGATGATGGATTGTAACCATGTCTACAAATTAAATGGTAAAAAAACCTGAATTTATTTTTCGAGTGATACATCTTCACAGACAAGATGCCACCAGCGTAGACAAATGATTGATTCATTGATATACTTAAGAAACACAAGGCCAAATATATGTTTTAAAATGAACACATTGACGCGATATGGTTAAACCGAGTCGCGGTTCACTTGATTGTGGAAAAACACTTGTTGAGGTACATGAAAGGTACAGTTGAATATGTACTCATGTATGTTTTGGATCACGAGATAATATTGCAAGGCTATGTTGATCTGTGATTAAATAAGAGGGTAACATATCGGAAGAGTACATTAGGTAGTTGCTTTAGTTTGGGATCAACTATGATCCGTGGGTTCGCATGAACAACAAACTAGTGGCACTCGAAGACGATCGAGTACAATATAGAGCTATTGTTCATCTGAGGTTATGGTTGTGTGGCTTCTGAAGTTGCTTGCAAGGATGTTTGATCTCGAGTTTGAGGTGACTTGTACCTTCAGGACAGACAAATCAAAGTTGCATAAAGTTAATAGAACCCAGTTGTTTCATGACAAATCAAAGCATATTGAGATCATATACCACTCATCCGAGATTGGTACAAAAAGGCAGCAATGAAGCTCCAAAGTATGTTGCTACATATGAGAAGATAACCGATGTTTTGACCAAGCCTCTATCAAGATAAAGTTTGAGTATTTCGTGGACAAGTTTACCTAGTCCGCATGACTTCCCTATTAAGAGGTAGTGATGAGTTACAAATGTGATTTTGGGGGTAGTAGTATGCAGAGTGTGGGAGCAGTGGGTAGTCATTCATGAACACATTATTGGATAAGGGCACCTCAAAGGAACATGACTCTCATTGGTCAATAAAGGTGTCGAGCCTTCGGGCCGAATCTTCCTAGATTTTCTGCCGGAGGCCAACCATGAGCATATATTTGATGTTTTTCCTAGCTCCTAGGATAGATGGATAGTAAAATAATTATATCACAATTTAATCCTTGTGGTTAGATGCATATTCACTATAGACTGTATGCCTGGTGTGTCAACCAGAAGGGATAATATTCTAAATTTTGTGTGAGCTAAACATGTTAACCGCATTTTGTGGGATAACTATGAGATTATGTCTCGAGGCCCTTAGGCTGGGCGACATGGAGTGTCAAGAGATCACATGACTAGCAAAACTTTTCAGATAGATGGAGACCCTTCAATCGTCGCAGATAGGTCGTAGGATTTGGTGGGGATGGAATCCACCACACCAACTAGATTTCGAGAGGAAATGGCCTTGCTCCATGAGGTACAAGTCGTGTATTATGGTGCAAGTGTCATTTCAATATTTGAGTATCGAGTATGTTGCATCTTAGACTACTTTAGATTTCAAGTGACATATGCTTGGACATTATTCCTTTGCCTGCTTCCACCTTGGTGGTTGACATTGTGCCCTATGGTCTTTTCTTGGGGATGGTTTTGTCACTAGGAACTCCCTTGAAGATCATTGTATCATTCCCCACCATACTACCACTTTCCATCATTATTCTCCCCCATTTCCCATCTCTTTGGGATTTTTGGGAGTATTGACCCAAGAAGGGTTGTCCTCATTCATGGGAAGAAGGGGTTGAATTCCTAGAAGGATTGTTGTTGGGTAAATGATAAAATCCTATGTATAAACCTTCCATATTCTTTTACCCAAGGATCCCAAGAAAGCAATGAAAACACTTTATTTGTAAAAAAATGGGGACCTACAAGAATAATGATTAATAATGCTTAAAGGGTTAGTTGAGGATAGGGAGGTCTCATCACGAGTCTAATTTATCATGATCATGGATATTTAGTGGTATGCCATTATCATCATATGGTGACCAAGATAGGGTATCGATCTCAATTGCATGGTCGAGAGAAAGGGGCCCCTCTACAAGCCATCCTTCTCATTTCCACTAGCCTTTAGGGTTGAATATGTTCAAGTTGCCTAGTTTCTTTATACTCCATGTCTAGGACTCCAGGCCTCGAGACATGATCTCCTTAGTTATCTCTAGGCTAGGGGGATAATATCTCGTCTAACTTAGGGGACATGTACTTATCATGGAGTGCATGAGAACCTCAAAATATTTTGGTAAGCGACCTCGCGTCTGCTAAATCTCAACAAAGGATATTAGTAATCTTTAGGGTGGTGATATCACCCTTCATTCATATATGATAAAATAAACAAGTAAAATCTTCTTTAATCTAGCATATGATTATGAGCATACATATATACATAATGAATCAAGACAATATGAAAAATGCAACTACAACTATGCTAACATGATATGCAAAATGGTATAATAGATGCAAAATTCCTACCTACCTCTTAACACCGTTAGTTGAATGTTAGGTGTAGCTCATATAACCAATGAAGCCATCCTAGCAATACCTCATAATACATGCCTTATGCTTCATCATAAACCAAAACAATGACAATTCAAGCACAAAAATAGCATTAGTTATAGCATTTTCTAATCATATCATAGGAAGTCATATAGTCTAGCTCTGGAGGTGGGAGGGAGGGACAAATTATGCCAAGTTACACTTCTAGAAAAATGCTCAATCCATAATGTAAAAGGGATCGTGAGAAACCAAAGGCTCAAAAGACTAACTCCAAGAGAGGTCTCATGGGTTGGCTACCTTGGACGCCATCACATCCTAAGGTATGGGAAGGGACTAGCAAAAACCTAAAGGATGACCAACAACTTCTAAGGGGAAGGTATTTTAACAAATACATGAAAAACTTTTTCTTGAGGTATTCAACATACCCTTGAATTATAAAAGAAGGCTATGCCCTAGAGAAAACTTGGGACAAGGGACATGTTTCCCAACTTTACACCCCTAGTGATATAGTGAGGTAAAAAGTAACTCCTAAGGAGGCTCTGAAAACTCCTGTCAGGCAATTCCTACTTAGGAAAGCAATATCTTCTGCCCTATCAGTGATATAGAGCACAAAAATGTATTGATATTCTTCGTAGAATAAACCAAGTGCTCAAAGGAATACTCATCAAAATCCCAAGGATATGACCTAAAAAAGTCACCAAGAGAACATAGAACTAGGTCACCCCTAGAGATGTCTTTTGAAAATATCTATAACCATATCATCTCCTTGTTGCCAAAATGTCAAAATTAGTAGTAACCCTCATATGATAGTTGTAAAGAAAAATTTTGTAAACGACCCTCAATGTCATGCAATTGGATCCCCATCACACTCAAAACTATCCCATTTATGTTTTCCAATATGTATGAACTCATCCATATTATCAACAATGTCACTACATTTTATCATAACATGGAAGGATTAAATATCCATATTGTAATGTCCCCACTTTGGGATTATCATTATATTACAAACGCAGCTATGCTCAATTCCCAGAGCAGCTGCAGATGGGGTGGATAGTGAGTATAGGAGCTATTTTGAGGGGGTTGTTTTAAATCTCAATTGCATCAGATCATTCAGACTCATCATCATGATCCATTTCACACACAACTCTTGGTTTTGGCTTTCATGACACTGACTGATTTCAGAATTTCTGAGTTATTATGGGCTAGTATGTTAATTAAATTCACTAAAAATGTCATATTAGGCATAATACTTGAAGGAACCTCTAGTGTACATCTCACTTAAATAGGAGAATAGTAATCACAGATAGATGATGAGAAGTAGCTTAAGTGGCTAGAGAATCCATGGGTGAGGGATAAACTACTTCTTTTTAGAGGTAAAATGATTAATTAATTCACTAATAAATGAAATAAAGTAAACAAGGTGAACAGTGAGGATAAAAAGAGATAGGGGTCTCTATTCTCTCATTATGATGTTTATCAGTTTGATATATAGCCTCTTGCTAGTGAGCCCATGCACTTTGAGGGTTTTGAGGTTTTGACTTAAAAAACCCTAGAGATCATCTCAATGGTGAAATATCCCACCCAAACTGGTCCAAGATTGTTCATGGAGGTGAAATATTCCTCCGTCACCATTCTACATCAATTTATCCCAATTATACGTGGATTCTACAACAATAGCAGGCTCAAAGAGAGAGACAATATGCATTAGTGAGGGTTTCCAGCAAAAGGGCGCAATTGAGGAGCTAGTACCATTCGATTTGGAGGAGTGGAGGAGTTTCAAAGGTCCACACCCATTGGGGTTTGATTATTGGGCCTAGGGCGCCTTCCTTATCCTTTTCGGAGGAGTTCTATCCAACATATCATTATTCATGAGCTAACACGAATTCTACAAGAGGAGTGGTGCACTTATAGTAGAGATATCATTGGTTGGGAGGTATTTTAGTCGATCTATAGCTTAGAGACTCCTCATACCTTTTAGTCATCAGAAGGATATGTCTCATCAGAAATTTTGCAATGTGTTTGAGGCCATTAGAGAGGAGTTTGTACTTCTCTTGATCTATTCTAGCTGTAGTTTTGCAGCAGCCAGAGGGCATCATCTAATGCTACAGAGGTAACAACCGAATTCAGATATTTGGTATTTATCTTGGAGAGGCTTTTGGGAGCCTAGATATCCATATTTATAGTGTATCTTGGAGCCATCATCATCTACACACTCCATTCTATTATATGTATTTCATATCTGCCCATTTTGTATGAGGTCATTTATATATGAATAAAATAAGATTTGAGGTATTTTTGGTTACTCCTTGTGTTGTTGATCTTGCATTTTGTTGAGTATATTCCATTTTTATATCTTCTTTGATTGTTGTTGGTTGAAAACAATGTTAATAAACCATCATTATAAACCATAAGCCTAAAAAAAAAAAAAAAAAAAAAAAAAAAAAAAAAAAAAAAAAAAAAAAAAAAAAAAAAAAAAAAAAATCAATGAAAAACACAATGTTCCTAGCATATTGGGTTGGGACATTACAACTCCTCTAACAATTCTTCACTTTATAAATAAAAAATAAATCATCTTACTGCACCTTTGGAAAGAGAAATAACTCTACCATATTCACTACAAGCTGAAAAGTGTACATACCTACACTTGGATGACTTCATCAGATGAAAGAAAGCATTAATGCTTGTCCTCATGACTTTCCCATACATATTTAGCTTCATAATATATAGGGTCTAACTTGTCCAAGGATTCTCCTTCTTCTTCACCCTTTGAATCATAGAATAAGGTATCATCAAAACCTCGAAAAGGAAAGTGATCTAAATCATCCTTCTTTTTTGCAGGAGGAATAGGATCTCATGGTTTTATCACAGAGGAGGATACTACTACTAATACTTCATCATCATGCTTGATATATTCAAGCTCTCTTCTGTCCAATTCCTTCATTATCACCTGTTGAAGCATGAGTAAATTCTTTCTCTCCTCATGGGATTGGAAACCATCATTAGGATCCCTCTCAACCTCTGTTGGTCGCATGAATTGCCTCCCTTCTTTCCCCGAATTTACCAAAAACATCTCATGCAAACTAATCTCTCCATACTAAGAGGATTTGGGGTATCTTTGGGGTCATCAAATTTATTTTCTGGAGTAAAGAGGTGTTCTTCCTTGAAAAAGGAGATATTTTCCTTGATTTTTATAGCCATGTGATAAGCTTCTTGGATTGTTCTTGGCCCTTTTTACTGAGTATTTAAAACCCTAATTTCACTAAGAGTGCATTAGTATAAAGGTAAACGAGGTAATTGCCTTCTAGGACGATAGCTTCTAGGAATTTGTTGTAGCAAGTTCTCAAACTTGGTATGGAATTATTTGAGAGTCTTGTTCTTAGTTTGTTTTGTTGAAATAATGTAACCGCAGCGTATTCTAACTATTGTTGTTGTATTGATGCTCATTATTATCAATCCCCATTGATGATTGATCATGTCGGCTATTGTGCAAAATACCAAACTCCTTTATGGATCGGGTCAAACATAGCCGAATATGTATCATTAGTCACTCCTAGAATATATTAAAGAGGCCCCATAATATATTAAGGTGGTTTCTGAGAACCACCCGTTGCATTGAGAAGTCGGCATTGCCAATGAAAAGACACCTCCAAACATGCCACAAAGAGTTGTATAACAAGGATAGCACTCATTTAGATACACACTCACTAGTTCATTGAGGAGCAAGTTTCGAAGCCAGATAGCTGGGAGGAAGAGAGAGAGAGGAAAGAGGGCACATTCTTTGGAGAGGACTTATGTATTTGTTTGAGTTATCTCTCGCCATTGTAATACATTCATATCATGAAAGTTTTGTTGGCTTTCTCCCATGAGGTTTTCCCCTGTGATAAATGATGGTCTGTGATTGTGTATTTCAAAGGATCTTATTCTATGTTATTGTTATCTAGTGAAATGCAAAGAACTCTAATAATAGCTTAAACCTTTAACATGGTATCGTGAGCTATGTTAAAGAGAGCATCTTTCACAAGAAAGTGAAAAAAGTCATTGGTGTCGTAAATGAAAATTAGGGCCTTTTGTTGGTGAAGCATTTCAGCCCTAAACCATCTTACAGAAAGTGCACCTCCTTCCTCAAGGATCACTTCTATCCTCAAAGACAATCCTTTCTTCAAAGGTTATATCTCGAAGTGAAACCTACTTTTCACAAAAGTACTAGAAACCAGAATACCGTATACCAGAGTACCAAAAGCCGTAAGTACCTCATTCATAAATCCGCTACCGGTTTGAGGGGGTAAAAGTTGATTTTCATAAATCAATCAGCACCACTTTACTCTCAACTCAACAAGATTCTAGTCCCTGGATCAATTTCAAAATTTGAAGTTTGAAAATGGAGGGGTTTCCTCTTAAAACCCTGTTGTAGTCACTTGCAGCCTTTAGAACTGGCCAGTATCAATTGCGCTTGCGCTTGCCTATAGCACCAGCTGGTACCACCCTGAAGCTCTTAAGAGTTGGTGATCATTACCACAAGCATTAGATCATGCCTCTACTTGCAAATGTCGTCAGAAGTACTCACACATTTTTAAACGGTTAAGATTTAAAGGGTATTTGTAGGAGAAGGGATTATTTGTCTAAACAACAATCATAGAATTAAAGGGATCTCAGATCCAGCACAATGCACTCCAGGTTTGATTAATTTGATATGCATCTATTTTCTATGACATTATTTTGATCAATGTTGCATGTTGTAGCTATGACCATCATTCTAACCTTTTAATCCATCTAATACCTTTTATGAGTCAAGGTATTAGATGGATTAAAAGTTGAGATCATAGAGTTTATCCTCTGACCCAACCTTCTGTAAATATAGCATATTGTCTTAGTATAGAAAATAGGTTACAGTGAACTGGCCATCTTGAGTGAAGGAGACTTGGAAGAAACACAAGCACACTCATTCTTAAGGACAAGGCCTGTTTGATTATCCTGCTTCCATAAGATTCAAAGGCACACATGACAGATTGATGGCTACCCCTTTACAAGTAAACCACTATAGTTGAGGACAATGCCTTTGTAGCAATTATACCTGATGGTATGTGAGCACATAGAGGTAAATACTTAATGTAATCATTTTCCCAATACAACTAACACCTCCTCTAAAAACCCTCGTAGGTCTGTGTCGTCATGGAGGAATGTTCGATAACACCACTATAAGAGTGTTGACTTCATTTTGTAGTGTATCTCTTATTTTTTTTATCGTTGCTTCAGACAAGCCACTAATGATATCTCTAAAGGAGCTACTAAGGATGATTATTATTCATGCTATTTCTTTTATTCATTATTATCAAAAGGATATTATTCTAGCTTTTGTTTTGTTGACTCGCTTTCCTACTGTGATAACCTCGAGAAATCTATAGTGAAGGCTGCGTATAGAAAGATCATTATATGAGACATGAAGAAGACT
Organism: Picea sitchensis; assembly: GCA_010110895.2. Classification (NCBI taxonomy): domain Eukaryota; kingdom Viridiplantae; phylum Streptophyta; class Pinopsida; order Pinales; family Pinaceae; genus Picea; species Picea sitchensis. The sequence goes on along the minus strand of SNQJ01S0201400.1, from coordinate 2,892 downwards.
ATGTACATGACCATATACACTCATGCAACAAAGAAGATGAAGAATCTATCTCTTGAGATTCGAGTATTTCATATGAATATTAATTGAAAGAAGCGTATATTCCAAAGATGATTGAACATTAGAACAAAAACTCCCTTTGTTTGAAGCCTAAATCAATCTTTCATATTTAGATTTGGTATAACATAAAGTATATCCTCTAAGAGATCAGCCAGGGATGTACCTTTGATGAAGATGCAAAGACTAAGAAATCAAGAAGATGTCACTTGAAGAAGCAGTGTATGAAGAGGAACTTGTAGCTCCTGGAACTACGTAATTAGCAGGAGGTTCCCAGGTCAGAACTCAATAAGGAAGTCGTAGCTTCCCTCGATGAGGAAATTCTAGAAGATCATGACATGGGGCAGGAATTTCAAGAACCCCGGGATGACTCCATCTCCCATAAGAGAAAGCCTTTTTGGGCTAGGGAGCTTATTCAAGACGGAGAGAATTATGGTGTTCCCGGAAGGAACCACGAGACAGGAGAAAACACCAAAGCCATTCTCCAACTACACATCAAAGCTGTGTAGTTGGAGAATGGCTTTGATGTGCAAACTACTTAATGAAGAACCTACATGCTTTGAAGAAACCATTCAGAGAAAAGAATGGACAAATGCCATGACAAAAGAATACCACCATAATAAAGAACAATGTATGGGAAATATTCCTAGATCAAAAGAGCAAGGATGTGGTATCTTCCAAATGGTTCTTCAAAATAAAACATTCTACTAATGGAAGTATTGAGAAGTATAAAACAAGATTTGTCGTCAGTGGTTTTTCTCAAAAGGAAGGCATTGACTATGAAGTGATATTCTGGCCAGATCCGTGATACACTTTAATAACCATCATAGCCCTTGTAGCTTAAGATGAAGTGGAAGTTACACCAAATGGATGTAAAGACAACTTTCCTAAATGGTGTCATCAAGAAGAAGTATATAGAGCAACCTCAAGGATTTGATGTTGAAGATAGAAGACTCATGTCCAAGTAAGTTGAAGGAAGGATTTGTACCGGATTGAAACAAACCTCTAGAGAGATTGGTATATGTGATAGAGATTTTCCTCGAAGAGATTGGGTTTGATCATTGCAAAGCATATTCTAACCCCTACTTCAAGGTTATGGACAATGAGCCAAGTGATATTGTTGTTGTATGTGGATGACTTATTCTTAACTAGAGAAGAAAATCTCATCACTGAATGTAAGAAGAAGCTCGCTTCAAAATTTGAGATGAAAGACCTTGGCCTAATGCATTATTTCTTAGGTCTTGAGGTATGGCAGAGTCCATAGAGAATCTTCCTTAAGCAAGGGAAGTATGAAGTTGAAATCCTGAAGATATTCGACATGTTGGAGTGCAAGTCCATGAATACATCCATGGAAACAAAGTTGAAGCTACTAGTCGACACTTTGTCAAAATTGATTGATGCCACATTGTATAGATAGATGATTGGATCATTGATGTACCTGACAAACACTAGACTAGATATATGATTTGTCGTGAACACCTTGAGTCAATTTCTGGTAGAACCCAGACATCTTCACCTAGTTGTTGCAAAACATGTGATGAGGTACCTTAAGGGTACATTAGATTGTGGTCTCATCTATGATGGAGATCATAATTTCACACTAAGTGGGTACAATGATTCAGATTGGGATGAAAGTGTCTCTGATAGTAAGAGCACTTCAGGATGTTGTTTCATTTTGGGATCAACCATGATCTCATGGCAGAGTAGGAAGCAATCCAACATTTCTCTCAGTATAACGGAAGCATAATACATTGTTGCATGTTCTATCAGCTACGAAGCTATATGGCTTCGAAAGTTGTTGACCAGTCTATTCGACCTAGAGATGGAAACAACCACGATCATATGTGAAAACCAGAGCTACATATAGATGACAAGGAATCATGTATTTCATGACAAGTCGAAGCACATAGAGATCTGATATCATTACATCTGTGACATGGTGCAGAGAGCAGCCATAAAGCTCCAATATGTTAGCATGGATGAACAAGTTGTCGATGTGTTGAGCACTTTCAAGATAAGCTTGGTATAGTCCAAAAGGACCTCCCTCAAAAGGGGGAGCAATGTTGTGTTGAGATATGCCTAGTACTGCGATTCCAGCTTAATTGTTGTGACGTAAAGCCAGTCTAGTACTGTGACTCCAGCTTAAATGTTGTGTTGAGGTATGCCTAGTACTGTGCTTCCATCTTAATTGTTGCTATGTAAAGCCAGTCTAGTACCATGCTTTCAGCTTAATTGTTGTAACGAAAAGCAAGCTGAGTACTGTGCTTCCAACTTAATTGTTGTGATGTAAAGCCAGTCTAGTATCGTGCTTCCAACTTAATTGTTGTAACGAAAAGCAAGTTGAGTATTGTGCTTCCAACTTAATTGTTGTGACATAAAGACAGTCTAATATCGTGCTTCCATCCTAATCGTTGTGACGTAAATCCAACCTAGTACTGTGCTTCCAACATAATGGTTGTGATGTAAATCCAGTCTAGTATTGTGTTTCTAGCTTAATTGTTGTGTGGTGTTTCTAGCTTAAATTTTGTGTGGTGTGCCAACTTAATTGTTGTGATGATGTGTCAACTTAATTGCTATGATGTGTTTCCAGCCTTGTGCTATGTTGCCAACCTTTGTGTTGTGATATTGTTTCTTTTGTTGTTGTATCAACCTCATGTTGTTATTGATGATGAGGATGTATTAGTGTTATACTAATCCATGTCGATGCAGTTGATGATGATGATGCCACTTCAGCCTCTTGCTGAAGATGATGATGATGATGCCACTTTAGACTCTTGTTGAAGATGATGATGATGATGCCACTTCAGCTCCTGAGTCCTTGTTGAAGATGATGATGAT
>SNQJ01S0201399.1:1228-16869 GCA_010110895.2 Picea sitchensis | reverse complement strand
ATATAGATGAAGAGTAAAGGGTTAGAGAAGTGGAGTGTATGAGTGTCTCAAGAGACCCTTCTCCTTGAAGGAGTTCCCAATGAAACCCTTGAAGTATAAACCTGCAAAACTTCCTTAAGTGATGTGCATACGAGAGATAATATGTTGATATATGTAAATAAAACGACACTTCAATCCTATCTAATACATTAAGATAGATAAACCGATAAGCATACGCATTAATAGATCTACTTAGATAACACTTTACCTAAGATCAAAAGTTGCAATCACCCAAAGAAATTGATACAATGTTACCTCATAAGCATAAAAAGATCAAGCATACACATTGCTCCTTTAGTTATCCTCCAAAGTTTCTCCTTTATTATTACTCAAGAAAATAGATATTGGAGAGAAAATACTCCAAAACCCTAAGACCATAGAATGGAAAAATGGAATAATGGAGAGAGAGAGAAATGGAAATCAAGTAGCATAACAATAGCTCAAGATATGGTGAGTTGGGAGGGAGAAATGAGATCTATTTATACTTGGATAAGCAAACCTACCTCTCTTGTATCTATGCCAAGTGTCCACCACCAAGCAAATGAGTAGATCTCAAGGCTAGGGCGCACCATCTAGGGTTTGAAAGCTAGATCTAGGGTGTAGAAAAATGTAGGAGGTGTTGGTATCAAGAAAAGAGGTGTGGGAGGCCTTGGGATTGATGCCAAGGAAGGTGAGAGGTCTCAAATAATTTAAAAAAAAATCATTTGTGGATTTTCTAGATGGAGGGGGGCGTAGCTCCTCTTGGAGGGTGCAAAAAAAGGGTGAAATGGAAGGAATGGAGGGGGATTAATGAGAAAAAGGGAGTGGGATCACCCTAGGAGGTGATGTGGGGGTTAAAGAGAGTCATAAATCATGAGAGGGGGCCCCATTCAAGACAAAAAAATAATAAAAAAGGAAAAACGTCAATCCCCCTAGGGGGGCGTGATTTTTGAGTGTGGAGGTGGTGTAAGGGGTTAGACAAGGTTGAAAAAGGTTGGGAGGGTCATGTTATGCTTAGGGTGTCTCTCTCTAACCTTTATTTCATCATTTTACATCCTCTAACTCATTATTACAATTTTTACATTTTTTCCATGTTTGGATTTTAGCAATTAAAATTGCTGTTTTAGATTGACTGACACTCCGGGTGGACAAACCCATAGCTAAAGTTGTTCGACTGAGATGAAACTTAGTCCATGGATGTAGGGGTTGCTATTCCATTTCTTTTGAGCACAAATACCCCTATAAAAAATCCAAGGACCTAGTTTTTACAATTATTGCTCAAAAATAATTAATTAACTAAATAATTAAACCTCCAAACTTAGGGAAATTTAATTAAAAATTAATTAATTAAAAAAACTAACTTAGACTCGACGAAATTTTGCGAAACTTCCTAAGATGTCTTGCATGGTCATTTACAATGATTCCCTATAATAGTTACCAAAACCCAAGCCCACTAGAACGCCGTTCACCACTTTGGAGGAATTATTGCAAGTGTGAGGGAAAAACTCAAGGGAAATCAATAAGGCTGAAAATCCCAACTGATAACCTGAGGATAAAAAACCCTCGGTGAAGTGAATTCTCCCAGTGAACCGATTCCAAGGTAACTGACCTAGACATGACTCATGCAGACCTATTCAATTATTAACCCACGCAGGGGTGCAGAAATTCCAATTACAAAAAGAAGTGCTGTGGCCAAACATGCCCTGTAGAACCAAAAGTCTCCAACAAATTTGCATCTGATGATGCATCTCTTCATGGCACATGGATTTGACCACCTGTGCTAAATGGGCGGTCAACAATGAACAATAGAAATTCTTTTGTGGGAAACTCAAATTTACATACCTATATTCAAAAAACATTTAAGGAAAAAGATTCTGAGTAATTTTAAATTTGTTCACATGTTTATAAATATTCCACATGTCATAACATTGTTACTTTCCCTTGTTATTGGATATAACCAGAATGATAGCCTCTTTGTTAGGAAAGGAAGTCTAGGAACACACAAAAAACTTGGTGCATTTAAGGTAAACTTCGATACCACAGGCAGAGCCGCTGCTGCCAGTAGGCGTCCATAGCCTCGATAGGGTTGTCTTTTAACCCATAGATGAGCCCATATTCTTAATGAATAGTTTGAATAGTCTTTTACCAAAAAGACCAATATCCTAGTTTGGTAGCCAGATAAAGATAATGCCACTCACTAGATCGTAACCTAAGTGAACAAGTCGTCTCATGATGAGACCTTTTGTCCTTTGACGAAAAACAAAAATGCCAAAGACCATTGCCCTGGTGTGGTAGCCATAGTGGGAATGTCACTTATGTTATTATCTGATGATCATGGTAGGTTGGCTCGTGATGAAACCCCCTATCCTTTGTGGGAGAATTTTATTACTTTACTTATATTTAATTTTTTTGTTTCCATCATATTTTTTTTAGGCTCTATTAAGGGAGGCTCATCTACTCCTTAAGAGTGAGGGATGGTGTAAGAAGTGTAAGAATGCCAAGTAAAATGTGCTTTAGACTCCTTATTATGATATGAAGGAAAATTATCATTCAAGTATATGCATATATATAGGGGAAAGAAATGAATTATGGTGGTTAAGGATTATGAACAATATTTAAGATAATTTGGATAAATTAATCCAAAAACAATTCGATAAGGTATGCTAGGTAGTCCACAAAAAATGACAAATTGTTACTATGATAATTAGAAGTTATGCTGGTGAAAATTAATTAGTGAAGGTCATACCCAAAGGAGTGGCTAATGTAATAATGGCATGCTTGTTCATGAGAAAAGAATCAAAACAACAATAAGGAAAAAAACGTAGAAGGAACAACAACTGTTTCTTTCGAAAGAACAATGCTATCTGAAAAATGAACGACAATCATGACAAAGGGAACAACAATTGTAACAAAGGGAACGGAAGCCGTTACTTTCAAGTGGACAACACTACCCACGAAGGGAACAACAATCGCATGAAGGGAACAACAGTTGTTCCGTTCAAATGAACGACAACTCTACGCAAAGGGAACAACAATCGTATAAAGGAAACAACAGTTGTTTACTTTCAAATGAACGACAATGATGATGTTCAAGAAATTTTTAACCATCTAATTAAGTGATTGGAAACCTCCCATAGACATTTTTGTTTTAGAGAATCTAGGATTGATTAGTCATCAACTAAATTTATTTAATTTTTTATGGGTAGGTTTATTCAATGATGGTTTGTTAGTGTCATGAATTCATTTTTTTTATCTACTACAGTTGCTCGATTTTTGCTGCGGAACATGACATATTCATATTCTGTGAAAATAGGGTTTATATTCGATGGGTTTTACAAAGTGAGACATGAGAAAGGAACAAAAAAGAGTGCTAATTATATTCATTACAATCATCTTTTCTAGTTCTTATTCTCTCAAGTGACTTCCCTAGAAAGTAAAAACTAAAAACTAAATCAAGTCTGTAAAGAGAGCTATATACAATATGTACAATGCTGGTAAAAATCATAATTTTATGAATTTGAAGCTGCTGGGTTACCTTCCTAGCTAGCTAAAATCTGAACAGTAGGGTCCTTACTTGCTTCTTGACAAAAGGATTCTTTTAACAACGACTGGTGGTAGATTCGTAGTCGATGTCCATTTACCAGAAAAGGAGAACTAGACCCGTCGATGGTAACTAAAGTGACAGTGCCATTATCATGAACTTCATTGATTTCATACAGTCCCAACCACCTTGTCTGTAATTTTCCAGGAAAATCCTGAAATTTTGAATCATAGAGAAGTGCCCAATAACCTTTCTGGAAGGATTTCTTCTTGATATGTTTATTGTGCCAGCTATCTCTTTGTTGCTGAATAACAACTGTGCACTACAGGGAGAACATGTGTGCTTCAACTAACTGATTGAGCTACTGTAAGTGTTGTGTATGTGCCTCCGTAATATCCAGTCCAATTTCATGGGCCATCCTTAGAGTCTTGATCTCAAATTCAATTGGAAAGATGGGTTCTTTGCCATAGACTAGATGATAAGGAGAGTAGCCAGTAGTGTTACGCCATGTTGTGTGATAGGCCCACAAGGCATTTGGAAGCTCAACTGCCTAATTCTGATGGTTTGTTGAGACCTTTTTTGTCAAAATTGCCTCCAAGTCTTTATTAGTACTTTCTACTAGTCCGTTTTCCTGTGGGTGGTAGGGGGAAGTAACTCTGTTTTTAATATGATAATTACGCAGGATGGATGTGATTTTATGGGCTGTAAATTGGGATCCTCCATCAATGATTACTTCCCTGGGTAATCCATAGCATACAAATAATTTGAAGAGAAACTTAATAATTTCTTCCTCTGTTGCGTTTGACAAGGCTACTGCCTCTACCCATTTGGTCATATAGTCTGTTGCAACTAGTATATAGGCCTTCTGGTTTGATTTTGGGTTGAAGGGGACAAAAAAGTTGAGTGCCCATCTCTCAAAAGGTTCTGTGACTACCTGTGCTTGCAGGGGAATTTCAATAGCTTGGCCTGGTCGACCCATCCTTTGACAACTATTGTAGGCTTGGACATACTTCTTCACATCTTTAAATATTGAGGGGCAATAGCAACCCATCTGTAAAATATTATGCCCATTTTTGCGGTCTACAAAATGTCCGCCACAAGGCTCATCATGACCTGCCTTCAATACATCGTAAATTTTGTCATCTCTTACGCATCTTTGGATCTGGAGGTCATCCCCTGTGTGGAAAACATATCCACCAATCCAGGTGAACCATGCACTGCGTTGGATGATCAATTTCCTTTCCCTTGATGATAGGTGTGCTAGTAGTTTCCCAGCTGCTAGATAATTCGCCACATCAACGTACCATGGTGTCTTAATAGTGACAACGAACAGGTGTTCATCTGGAAATTGGTCTTCAACTGTCAAAGAATCATCTGTTTTGGGCATGCGAGACAAGAAATCCTCAACGTGATTTTCTCTTCCGGGTTGATCCTTGATGGTGATGTTGAATTCATGCAATAGTAATAACCACCGAGTAACTCATCCATTAGTAATAGGTTTGTTAGCTAAATATTTAATAGCAGAATGATCAATATACAAAATAACTAGATATCCTGTTATATAGTGGCGAAATTTATTAATAACATGTATAACGACTAAAAATTATTTTTCTTTTACTGTATAATTTAATTCAGCGGGAGTAATATTTTTTCTAATAAAATAAATAGCATAAGGTTTCTTGTCTTCTTCCTATCCAAGGACAACGCCTATGGAAATATCCGATGCATCAGTAGAAATATGATATGGCAGTTTCCAGTTTGTTCCTCTTAGCACCGGTGCTGTTGAGACCAACCTTTTGAATTCTGCAAATGCAACATCACACTTATCAGACCACTGAAATTACGCATTACCAGTTAAAGAATGTAAAGGTGCATCTGTTCTTGAATTTTTTTATATGAATCTACGATAATAGCCTACACAGCCAAGGAAACTATGTACCTCAGTTTGTGTATGAGGTGTAGGTAGATTAAGGATTACCTCTATTTTTGCTGGATCTACCTTGATTCCATCTACAGAAACATAGTGTCCAAGTACCACACCTTCGGTCATCATCATATGGAATTTCTCATGACTCAAACATAGCCTGGTAGCAATGCATCGTTCTAGTACCTTCTCCAGATTACTTAGAGCTTGATCAAAATCAATGCCGTAAGGGGTGAAATCGTCCATGTAAACTTCAAGTCCTTCATTAATCAAATTAGAAAATATGCTCTAAATTGCTCTCTGGAATGTGGCTGGAGCATTACATAATCCAAAGGTAAATACCCTATATGCGAAGGTACCCCATGGACATGTAAATGTAGTTTTGTCTTGATCTTCCAGAGCAATCTGGATATGATTATAACCACTAAAACCATCTAGGAAGGAAAAAAACTACTTCCCTGCTAAAGTATCAAGGACTTGGTCAATAAAAGGTAGGGGTAAGTGGTATTTCTAGGTATATTTATTGAGTTCCTTGTAATCTACACAGATCCACCATTTCCCATTCTTCTTGGGGACGATTACTAGTGGGGAAACCCACCGACTGTCTGAAATAAGATATATAAAATCTACATCCAACAATTTCTGTAACTCTTCTTTAACAACATCCCTGAGATGATGGTTCAATCTTCATTGGGGCTGTTGGATGGGTCGAGCATATTTATCAATAGATATATGATGTGTACATAGTTGGGGATCGATGCCCTTCATGTTAGGATACTCCCAAGCAAAATCCTGCTAATATTTAGAAAGGATTTGAATCAATTTTTGTTGTTGTTTCTCATTCAAATTACAATTAATATTCAGAAACCTCCCTAGTGCAATTTCAACTGATATGATGTTATGGACAATAGTAGTGGGAATCTCTTTCTCCATCAACTCTTCCAGAGGATCTCCCCGTGCTTCATTATATAAAACAACTTTTAGCATTTGACATGTTGGGTTGATTATAATGGATGGGTTGTTAATGAAGCTACTGATCACATCGTATTCTAGTTGGTTCTTGATTCTGAGAGATTCTTCCAGTGTGAGAGGATATCATTGATTCTTTTCTGGATATCTAGGTGGTGGCAACTGCTGATGTATGATAGGCGGACTTGGTTTAGTTGTAGGATACATGATGAGGTTCTTTGTAGCACTTCCTATAGAAATTGTCATGTTGCCCATGCGACATCCTATGTATGCATCTGCTATTGAGAGCCACAGTCTTCCCAATATCAATGGGTGTTCATTGAGTCCACTTCTTGGGTTGATAATGAAAAAATCAGCCGGGTATTCCCAAGAGTCAACCGAAATTGCTATATCTTGTAATGTGCCAACTGGTTTAACCACTGATCTATCAACCAATTGTAACATAATTGAAGTAGGTTCGAAGGAGGTGATACCCAGGGTGTTACAGGTTTCGATGGTCAAAATATTAATGGCTGTCCCCAAACCCACTAGTGTATTTGGAAAAAAAATAGCCCTGTATCTGCACTATTACCACAGGATTCCCCAGGTCTGTATACTTGACCAACTCCTGCTTACCTAGAATAAGATCGGACAAGGCTACTACCACGTGAACAGTTGATGGATTTTTAGCTTTTTTGACAAGATTCTTCTGACATAATTCTTTGATCATTTTTGCATAGATAGGAATAGCTTGCAGGGCCTGTAGGAGTAGGATTTTAACATATAAATTTTTAATTTCCCTGACAATATCAAAGTTAGGGTATGCAACTGGTTTTTCTATCATTAATCTTTCGTGAGACGGGGGAGGAGGAATTATGTCCTCATCAGGATTCTGTTTCTCGACTGTGTTACCCCCCTTCTCTACTTATTCCGTTATGACCACAGTCGAGGGTGTTATTGTTGGCTGTATATTATTTTAATTCTCCTTTTCTTGGTGAATGTTACTTTCTTCAGAAGAAATTATTGTAAATTCTAACCTTGTACAATATCTACTGCAAACTGATATTCAGAAAAGAACAGAAAAGATACAATGGCAAATACAAATGTTACACAGAGATTTTTCACCTGGAAACCCAAATCGGGAAAACCAACATATATTATATTCATACATTGTGTTACATTGTTTACAATACAATATACATATAGGAGCCAACGACATCCAAAACCCTAACCCAATGACCTGGATTAGTCCAAAACCCTAATTCCTNGTTTACAATACAATATACATATAGGAGCCAACGACATCCAAAACCCTAACCCAATGACCTGGATTAGTCCAAAACCCTAATTCCTTAACCGGAAATAGAAAACCATCGGCAAAAAACCATGTGCTGAAAAACCACCTAAATATAATGTGGTCCCAGAAATATGTTGTCCCGGTAATATGTCATCCCGAAAATATGTCATCCTGGTGCGAATTGTTTTTTCAGGGGCACTGCCCTCGAACCCCCATGTGGGGGGCTCCGCCCCCCTGCACCCCCCAAGGGGGGGCCTAGCGGCCCCCCCTCTAACCCCCCTGTGCACCCGGTGCAGACACTCAGAAACTACTACTCGTGCAAATAATATAACACATACCCAACAATTTTGCGCCCTAACCTCAACCATAGCTCGTTGCACCCTACATAGTTGATTTTCCTGTCCAAATTATCAATAATTTGCACAAGCTAGGCTGGTCTATTATTAGGATTTGGGTTGGGTTGAGTTGGTAATTGAGGGCAAATTTGAGGTTGAGGGTTCTGGGGTAATTGGAGTGGAGCTTGTAAAGTGGGCTGATCTTGAGGATCCATCCCCATGGGTTGATTGGTCATCCCCATGGGGAACTGCCAGTTTTGATTCCAATTGGGGGCTTGGGAAACTGTTCTAGTCCATTGTGAAGGATAGGGTTATTATTTGAATTCTGCCATGATGGGGTAGGGTATTGCGAGTTAGGCCAGGTGGGATTTGCCGCTGATTGATTTGGCCATGTGGGATTTGCAGCTGACTAATTTGGCCAACTGGGATTTGTAGCTGATTGATTTGGCCAGGGTGCAGTAGGATATTGCTGGGACTTCCAGGTGGGGTTAGCAAATGGTTGTTCCTACCATGTGTTTCAAAAATTATGCTGCTGACTATACTGCCTAGAAAATAAAGAGTAAGGATATTGTAGCATACCTAGGGGATGAGCCTGCCATTGGCGACGCTGAGCCATCAAATATACCTGTTTTGTTTCCTCTTCCGCTTATTTAAATACAACTTTTAGTCCTAGGAGCGATGGACATTTATCTGTTGCATGGTATTTGGCACAGATGGCACAAACCCGAACCACATCCAAAGGACATTCCCTCGGACCATGTTTCTTTCTGTATCGGTGGAAAAATATGGCCAAGGATTGTTCTTCTTCTGCTTGTTTCTCTTTAGCCTGCAGAACATCCAATTGTGTAGTTAGAGTACTCAAAATGTCAGTTTTGAAATTTTCTAAAAGATTACCAACTTCTACTCGGGTGACACCCTCGCTAGTAATGTTGTTATTTCTGGTGAGGGGAGCCCGCATTCCCGATCTGGTTCGTGTACTTCCACGTGAACACCCAATGCACAATTGGATAATGTTATCATAAGTTTATTGATAAATATCACCTTTCCCCATTAAATTCAATGTTTCTACCCATTCATCCTTCATACCTTTTATCAGATTGGCTTTAAGTACCTCACCTAGTAATGTACCGTAAGGTGATATTTGCAAATTATATTGAAACCTTTCAACATATTCTTCTAGTGTCTCATTTTCTTTTACAGTCATTTGACATATTTCATCTTTTAGATCCCTGTTTCTATAGTAATATTGATATTTCATCAGGAAGATTTGTTTCATTTCATCCCATGAATTTATAGTTCCTCCTCCTAATCCCATAAACCAGAGTAAAGCTGCTACTTTTAAAGTGGAAGGGAATAGCTTCAGTTTCTGGGGTTCAGAGGTGTAGTCATATCCTCTACACAAGACATAAAATTCAAATAAGAACACATCAAGGTCCTCTGAGATCAATCCATGAAAGGTTGGCAGATTCTGTAATGGAATGGCTTTCATTGGGGCATTAGCAACCAGATCGACTATAGGATATTCCAAAGTGGAAGTCTGGGGTTGCAGAGGATTTTTCTGTGCCATTTGGTCAAAGATGTGCCAATAGCCTTCATGGATTTCTCGGCCTGGGTGTTCTATTTGGGGTGATTGATTACTTGATCCCCTAGGGTATTTAATCGTGCTACCTCTATCTGGGATTTTAGGTGTACCTCCTCCTATTAGAATCACATGAGATCTAGGATTAGGTGGTGGTGATGGGTTTTCTTCAGCAACTCCACTAGTCTCCCCTTCTCCTTCCTCCAAATTACAAGAATTTCCCTTGTCTAAAGGACTAAGAGGCGGAGTATGTGCATTTTGGAAACTTTGCTCAATTCCTTCAGTTCCGCTATGAACCTCAGGATGAGATGTAGTTGGTGAATTTTATTCTTGAGGGATTCAGGTGGATCCTTTTCGAGGTCCAAATGGAGCTTGAGATTCATCTTTTCAGATAATGTCGTCTATGTAAGTGCTCCTTCTAGGGGGCACCGATCCCTAGGCTTTTGTAGTTTTTGGTGGGGGTTTTAGTTTTTCTGGTTCTTTCTTATTATTCATACACACTAACACAAAATTCTAAGTACCTATACAACCTCTTATGCATCAACTGAAGGTAGGTGTTGACATACGCATTTTACTTGTTTCCTACGTAGGTTCTTACCTTCCATTTTCAATACCTCATCCTCCAGAGACACAACCTATGCTATCTTTGACATTCTCCTTGGAAACGACACCAAAATTTTGGGCTCTAAAGATGTCTTAAAAACAAACTTAGTTTAACATTAATTTATCAATCGTGGATTCGTCTTTTCTTCCAATAATATCATCAAATTGTATGTAGATAGCTGTAGGGGTTAAAATCGTGTAGTCAAAGCAAATCTGAGTTTATCAATAATCAAGTTCCTCACACATTCATTAAAACTCTGAAACTAATATCTTACTCAATAGAATTATAATCTAATCTATAACGTGCTGTGAATTAAAGTCATTAACCAATTTTGCTGAATTCATCTAGCTAAGAAACAAGAATTTAACCTATGAAAATACTTAATAAACCAATCTATCAACGATTACCTAACCTGCTGGAAAAGAACAACTAAGTACTGTATAATTGAAAAGGAACAACAAATGAATATTTAAGCGAACGAAACAACAACTGTAAATTTAATAAAAGGAATAGCGCATGTGAAAATGAGAGGAACTTTCAAGCAATAAACTACAACAATGGAAATGGAACAACAATCGATAACCTAATGAAACATCTATCTTCTGTAATTAAATGGCATAACCAATTTATTAAAACATCAACACACTCACACATTTATATTAACTGTTGCAAAGAGATTTAAATCAAAGAACTAAAATTAAATTGATACGATTACAGTTTGAGACGCTAACTCCTTCCGACTGGGCCCACAGTCTTCAGAAGTACTGCTGCTAGAAAATCAATATGCAAAGATGGTAAAAATGCTCAAGGACTCCATTAACTTCATAACTGGTAAAAAATTTACAACAGATTGCTTTTACAAAGCAATTCAAAGATCCAAATGCCTGGATAAATTTCTTAGATGTTTCTCTATGGTTCATCACCCTCTATATATTACAATGATATGGGTAAATTAAGCTATCCCGAGGATCGAGAGATCCTCAGGATTGCTTTTACTATTTATAAAGATTACAAAATAGAGAATCAATCTTCCTCAAAATTGATTTGTGCCTGATTTCTTCAACCTCTAATAGTCTACACATCTTCATAATCTTCTTAGCTATCTTGAGTTTAATAATATTTGTCCATTCTTGCAATAAAATCAAACCATTCAAACCGAAATTCAGAAATTATCTAATATCACTCAATAACATTTCTAGAAGCCTTTTTAATCATTTTCTTTCCTAATTATTTCTAATTAATAGAAAATTCAATCAATATTATATCATAAACCATGGTGATAAGGAGGATATTTATACCGTTTTCTCAACTTAGCAATGCGCTATCTGAACTCTATCGCCCTTTATACATAGAAAGAAATATTGATCTGTATTCACTAGAGCGATGTCAGCAAGATGGACAAAGAGTCAACAAAGAGACAACCAGTTCAATGAAAATATGTTTGTGATTTCACAAAGCGATGCAAGAATGGATCAAGAGGTACCAACTCCCCCCATTAGAAGAGCTTGGAAAGAATCTCATAATGGAAGAACTGGTTGAAAAAATACAAGACAATACAAATCGTAGGTAAAAATTCACCGAGTTCACCACCAAAGTAACAATGGACTTGATCGAGAAGCATCTCATACAACCAACCAAAGTCCATACTATGATTCAAACATTCATGTCTATGTTGTCAAAATATATGAAAACTGTCAAAGACAACACGACCATGCAAACAACTGCTCTCGAAGAGTTGGCATACCAAAGAGTCATGTCTCTGTATGATCATTGGAGATATGGACAACATACGTAAGAGACCAAGGACCATGAATACGACAAAATAACAACTCGAAATTACTAATCACTGTATTCTATTTTTTCTTTTTCCAACTACCTTAGTTTTTTTTTTCTTTCACTGTATACACATGTCATCAACTATGTAGAAGGAAGCTAGACAATTTTGTAAATACTTCTTTAGGAATGCAAGAAGTCATTTTTAACAGTTAGAAATAATTGTGTAAATAAGGGAAGAGACCCATTTGTAAGGGGCTCTTTAATCTTTGTATACACTCTAGAACTCGTTTTGGAGAAATTACCTGGTTAATTAATATTGAGAAGCCCTCAGGCCCAACTTTTGAGAGAGAGAAAAAATGTTGTGTATTCCTATTTGCTGCGACTATTTCAAACAAAATGTTAGCTAATCACATGGGCTGTAAGGACATGTTTGCTTATAGACTTTTCTTATGCAATCTATGTTACTCTTGTAGTTTTTTTATTCTCTCTTATACTTTATGTCCCAAGCATATGAGTTTTTGTTGTATGCAAATATATTATTTAGACTTTTCTGGTTATATATTTGTATGCATGTGTTTTTAACTTTGCACCTTCATTACAACTATCTGATTGGGTTTTAAGTAGAGATTAGTTCATTCTAGCTCATTCAGTTACGATAATTTCTCTTAGATATGATAGGATATAGTAGAAGTAAAGTAGATATATTTTTATACATAGTCTTAATCTACATCTTAACATTGCATAACCATCCATCTTCACCCTCATGACCAGTGATGGAAGTCATGCTATAATTTAGATGGGTCTCGTAAACCAAACGATGCATATTTTAATTAGGACTTTGTATTGGGGAGTACCCCTTACTATTGCTAGGCATTTCCTCTCCATCAACATAATTGGAGGTAGAAGGAGGGATGAAATTGTATGGCTTAAATAAACACACTACATATGCGCAACCAATCCTCTGAGAGCAGTCCTGATCCAACCTTTTTCCCTCACATCAATTCAGAACAAGAATTTACCTTTGAAGACACGATCCCTACATTCTAAATATTCACTGACAGTCCTTAAAACCATACATAAAATTCGTTTCCTGTACCCTATGAATAATTTAGTGAAACTTTTCGTATCACCCGAGCCTATGCCAAATTGGTTGGAAAGCTACCCATAACCTCATAACTACACAAGAGAATAACTACCCATCTAAGATGACCAAACAACCACCCAAAAATTCTGGTTGACTCTGTTGAAGATTTAATTGAAACCTCCTTCCAAGAAGTACCCGTACCTTTAGATCATATCCTTCATACCCCTCCTGAAACAGAACATGAATTTGATGATGAAAACTAGGAAATAAATATTGAACAGATCACGGGTGAACATTTAGAATGAAGGGTTGTAATATCACCATGGTTGTCTGAAGGTGCTCTGAAATTGGCAGAGCCTTTACATGAAATGCCCAGAAAACTAGAAAATMTTCTTCCAAAATTTGACCCAGACAGACCTGGTTCACCTGAGGATCATGTTAAAAATTTCTTCTTAGCTATCTACCTCCTCAATGTTCGAGATGAAGACATGGTGTACATGATTTTCCCTTACACCTTTYAGGTAGAGCATCCACCTAGTCAAAATARTTAAGAAAGATTTATCCTCTTACAATAGTCACCCATATTCCGGAGAAATCAAATCAGTTGGAAAACAACCACTATTGCTGAACAAGCCCCCTGAGAAGGAACCAAAGGGTATYGATAGTGTGGTTAAGTTGGTTAAGAAGCTGTCCAATGAAGTCATCGACCTCAAAAAGAATGYCGGGGAAGGACCTTCAAGACCTAGAGCTTTCCACCCATTATTCAAGAAGAACAACAACCAACCAAAACCACCTGAGGTCCCACAACTCACACTAAACATAGATACCTCCGACAATGAAAAATTCTGCTCATATCACCAATAGAATCACTCCAAAAAAATCTGTCCCTAGTGGGTCAACCCCAAGACCTTGATTATCAACAAAGTTTTAGATCAACAAAGCCTAAATGAAAAACAAATCACCGAAGCAAGAAATGAGGAGACTACCGAGGAAACCCCTCAAGAGTATGCTATGTCCTTGTGGGATTGGTGTATTGACTTAGATGATGAACAAACTGAAGAAGTTTTTATTGGATATACACTAGTTATAAAATATGCCACTAGAGATTACAATCTGTGCAGCAAAGGTGCTGTCCCAAGCACTTCATCTTCTCCAAAATCCAATACACTGTTGACGCTTAAAAATGCAATGATGAATACTATGCTCACAAATGATTGCCAAGCTTTATTATTTATCTATATTAATAATATACTAGTAGGTGGGACCCCCTTATTATACTCATGGAAATATGGATGGATAACCAACACTTGCATTTTTTTTTTCTGTCTATGTGGTGGTAGCAACAGGATTCTCTACAGTTCATTTGGTTCAGATCGTGGTTTAAAATGTGATGGTAATATGTGGTGTTTGAATGATTAAAACACACAGCTGAGTGGTGTTGGCCGATGAAGAAAAGGCACAACTGCAGCAAGGCAAGGAACAATTGCTTGCCGAGCAACTCGAAGTGAAGGAAACGATCAACAAAGCACTATGCTTTGTGACTGTCGTAGAAGTAAAGGCAGAGGATCAAGTGACCAAGAAAGTAACACAACTTGAAGAAGTGATCCAATAGTTGCAATAATGCATCACAGACCTAGAACTACGCACTGTTCCCGAGACCCCACAGGAGGTAAAGGACCAAAGAGAAGCAACTTCCAGGAGAACAGTTGAAAGGCTAAAGGCCCTTACCTTAGAATGCAAGAAATTTGCTGATCGCAGTGCCCATACATATGATAAACTTACCGAGAACCCAGAATTGCAGGCACTGGAGTCGCAGCTCTAGGAAACGAAGCAACACACAAAAAAACTACAGGCACAGATGAAATCCCTGACAGTTGTGGAGAGAATGAAGAGATCTTAAGAGCAGTGAACCGCCCAACAACAGATCCATGCTATCCAAAGTAGAATTATGGAAGTAACTTAGAGACTCCGACCTGTACAATACAAGGCTTACCAATTGTTCTTAAAGGTCAAGATCCAGGGAGAAGAGCTGGAGCAGGTTAGCACCGCAACAGAACAATGCCTGGAAGGACCTGTGAATGATGCAATCATTTAGGAGTTTGTTTAACAAGAGATTGTAGTACAAAAACAAGTCGAAGTAGTTCGAGCCAAGCTCGAAGAATTTGAAGAAGAACTTCCTACATCAGAGTGACTTGGGACGAGTCACATGTGAGTGTTGGGGGCTTGTTGGCCCTTGACCAAGTTTTAAGGGATTTGGTCAAGTTTGACCTATTTTCGGACTTCGACAACCTGTCGAAGGAGGAGCGCAAGATGAAGCAGAGATCACGGGTCTCGACCCCTTTTTTGGGTCCTTTTTGGGTTTTTGGGATTATGTAACAGGCATGGGATGCCGTCCCATGGGTTTACCCATGTTTAGGACTATTTTGTAATGTATAAATAGATGTATAGGCTATGTAAGAGAAAAAAAGGGGATCTATGTGATGTGAGGCTGATAAGATAAGTGCTAAGTTCAAGTATGGTTTGTATATGCTCTGT
>SNQJ01S0201398.1:24685-41554 GCA_010110895.2 Picea sitchensis | reverse complement strand
TCCTCATATATGATTGGATATAACTAAGATTTGATCATGTATTTGAACACCTCCCAATCAATCACAAGTGGTTCATATTCCAATGCTCTACCTACTGCATCACTCTCCCACCATGCCAAAGCATGGCCTTCAAGATTCAATCAAGTAAATGCGATCTTTGATTTGTCGTTTACTTCATTCACACCATAGTATACCTCCATTTGTTGTATCCATTTCTTTAGTTTGATGGAATCAACTTCCCCGACATATGGCTTGATATCTACCTTAGCCTGCACATTGAAAGGTACTCGTGTCCTGTTATAGATACATTTTCCCATATCTAGCTTAGCCTTGCACTCTACCTATGGCTTCTTTTCTTCTTTATTTGGGTCTTCATGACTAGCCTATATTGATGGTGTTTCCTTACATTTCACTTTCAATAGTTGTGATACCATTGATGTCAGTGTGACCATGCTTTACTCAATTCGGTCCAACCTGAACTTGGGATTTTCTTCCTCATATTCTCCATGATGTTCCCCTACCATCCTTTGTGCTATACTCTTCTCTAACCCTAGAAACAACTCTTATACACTTCTTTTGTAGTCATTGCAAGTACTTACCATATAGGTATAACTAGATGTACTCGGACTCAAGATATGATAACATCTAATATAAAAATGGTAGGCTTAGAGCCCGTCCATGTTGCAATATGTAAGTGACAACATCAAAGAGTATAGCTTCCTTGAGAGTAGTGGTAGTAACTAAATTAAATTGTTTTATATTCATGTGAGCTCGTAGAGGCAAAGGTTGGAATGGAGGTTGGATCGAATGGCTGTATGTATCACTGGAAGCATGAGTTTAGTGGTTGTTGTAAACTTCTCTCTTGAACAATGAGAAAATACCAATTATCATTGCCCCATGGAAGTTTCCCTTACAAGAAGGTTTTTACCACCTAAATCAATGTGTCAATTATGTGTATGTTTTCTATGTTATTCATCTTGTTTGTAAGATTGTAATTGCTCTACTTATTCTTGTTTTGCTTCCGCTGCACAATAAGTGGTATCAGAGCTCGTGAATCAAGCCAAGAGGCAAAATATGGCATATGAGCACAGGAGAACTCGACCCGTCACTGAAAGAACGAAATTTGGCATTTTTTTTTAACTCGGTCGTGGGTTCTCCCTCTGAAGAGGAGTGACCGTTGCTATGAAACTTGTGATTTAAAAACATTTCGTTCAGTCGCGGATTCTCCATTGTCAAGGAGAGAAAAAAAATAGTTCGGTAGCGAATTATCCATTTTCAAGGAGCGACCACTTCAATTTTTGGTCGCGATTTTCCTCTTGCCAAGGAGCGACCATGAGTTATAAATTGATAATCGTGGAAGGCGATTTTTTATTTGTGAACACAAGGTATAGGAATATTTTTCACTTGTCTTACTAACACGTGGTATGAAATTTTTATTTTATGCGTATGAAGGCATAAGGTATGAGCACTTTTGTTTTATTATGCACGTAAGTTGAGTTGTATGAAGGGATCTACTTTATATTTGATGGATGGAGGATGTTCCATAAATTTAAATATCATCACTTTATATAAATGGGTGGACTGTGTTTTTGTTTTTAAATGTATATTTAACAAGAGCTGCATGGCAATTTAGTCCCTGTCTCTTGCAAGTTTAGAAGGATAGGTTTCAAGATTGGTTTAGAAATTCATAGTTATTATTATTTAAAATTATAGCAAGTCTAATATAACACCAATCATTATTTAAAATTATGGCAAGTGTAATATAACACCAATCATACACTTACCCTATTCTTGCTAATATTATTTATTTATTATTAATATGGAATTTGAAATTCGATTAATTTCACTTACTCTACTTTAGCTAGTAAATATTATTTATTTATTTACTATTGCTAGTAAATATTATTTATTTATTAATATGGAATTTGACATTGTCTAACTGTTCTACTTTTTGGATTTTTTTGCAAGAATGTTGCAAAGTAAATTTGCACGAAGTAAATCTACACGAATTGTTTAAAATCCATTTTTGAATGCAGAAATAGCATGACGAAAGACACTAGCATTATACAAAAATAATTACTCAAATCTGCGGATCTAACAATTTCTTACTGAATTTCAAGCAAATATCCCCTGAAAATATCACCAAAGAAAAACCAAAACCTAAAATGTTTAGATTACTACTTGCGGGATTAAATCTTGGTATTTATATGATGAGCCTGTAATTGATGTAAATTAGTTAATGTTCAATTGTAAAAGAAATAAATAAATATATATATATATANNNTAATTACTACATAAACTTCTAGGTCACTAAAAAAAATATTTACACCCACACATGGACAAATATTCAAAACTCCTAGATTAAAGATAAAGATGGGTAAATATTTCATTGTATATTAAAGACGTATACAGATTGGAAAATCTTACATTATGTGAAAACATTCAAGATAACAAGATGTTATTAACTTCTAAGACCATAACTTCTTAATTATTACACTAATATATATTATTAAATTTAACATCATTTGTTTATTATTACACTAATATATATTATTAGATTTAACATAGATATATATTAGTCTAATTTGTAATAATATATATTATTAGATTTAACAAAAATATATATTAGTGTAACGTGTAATATTATATATAAATAGTTACAATTAAATCACTTTTAATATATTTAACTTCTAATCATATTAATTACATATATATTATATCAATATATATATTATTATACCAGGGCTAAAAATGACAACTTAATACATCAAAATATTTTTTGATTATTATTATATATATAAAGTCTAACTTTTAATACCAGGCCCAATAAAGCTTGTTTTTCAAGCCACACAACTTCATATTTCATTTTTCCGTTGTAAGTGGCTAGCACATAATTCAATGCGGACGACTTCACATATCCCAACGAGTACGGTGACCGGCCCGTAACTCTTGTTTTTCATGGCACATCTTCATTTTTCCATTGTTACGTGGCTAGGCTAGGGTAATCTCTAGTTTAACATAGCACACAGGTCAAGTACCATCATCATTTAACATTTATGTACTCAACATTCTTGTCAAACAATGTTTGGAAAATTTATTAATTGTGTAATCAATTGTATACATCGAATGACGTGAAGTTTGCAATAAGACATCAAAGATATTAGCCAATTAAATTTCAGAAAAATATGTTTTTTTATTATTTAAAAAAATACATATATTGATTTCCTATGTTATACATTGGATATAGCACACAAATATAAAGTCAACTAGAAACTAATACATAGTCAAGAGAAAACTCATTGCTATAGTCCCAAGCCTTTGGCAGGGACTAATAAAGGATCTACTTTATAGATAAAAAGATGGATTTTTGGTAAAACATTTTTAAGGATATAAACTATATATTTTAGGATCCACTTTTTTGAAATACAAGATCCATTCCTCCATCTTATAAAAGATTTAGTTTATAAGTAGTGGTGTGGGCGGTTTGA
Source organism: Picea sitchensis (assembly GCA_010110895.2). Classification (NCBI taxonomy): domain Eukaryota; kingdom Viridiplantae; phylum Streptophyta; class Pinopsida; order Pinales; family Pinaceae; genus Picea; species Picea sitchensis. The sequence continues at coordinate 38,066 of SNQJ01S0201398.1, read as the reverse complement.
GAATTTGTGCTTACGGAAAAGATGTAGAGTGCAAAATTTGAGGTCGAGAAATTCAATGGGAAGAACAAGTTTAAATTATGGAAGGTCAAGATGCAGAATCTACTCATGCAATAGGGAGTGGTGAAGGCACTGTTGGGCAAGTCAAAGAAACTTGTATCTATGACAGATGAAGAGTGGGAAGACATTAATGCGAGAGCACTCAGTGTTATTGTTTTATGTGTCGCCAATGATGTTTTGTTTAACATTGTTGCAGAGAAACCAACAACAGGATCATGGAAAAGGATGGAAAGCTTATACATGATGAAATCCTTGATAAACATGACCTTTTTGAAAATAAAATTGTACAATTTTCACATGAAAGAAGGTACTAAAATAGTTCACCACTTAAATACCTTCAATACTCTTTTATGTCAGTTGACTAGTATAGGAGTAAAGTTTGAATATGAAGATAAGGAAATTACACTATTGTGTTCTTTGCTCGAGTCATGGGATCATTTTGTTACCTCTGTTAGTTTTATTTCATCAGAAGCTATTGAGTTTGATGATATTGTTGGAGCTCTATTGTCTGAGGAAACAAGAAAGAAATCCAATTTAGAAACCTCTACATCAAAAGTGATGGTGGTCAGAGGTAGAACTAAAGAAAGAGGGAAGAATCAAAGAGGTACTTCTTGATCAAAGTCAAAAGGCAAGAAGAGTAAGCTTAAGTGTTGGTACTATGGAAAATCCGGGCACTTTAAGAAGGATTTTTGGAAACGACAACAAACCTCCAAAGAATACTCTAAAAAAGAAACAAAGGAAGCAAATGCAATCGAAACAAGTTCAGCTTCAAGTTCATGTATGATTGATGAGGTTTTTTTAATTAGTAATGTTTCACATCATGATCAACATTGGTTTTTAGATTCCGGTGCATCCAATCACATGTGTCTTCATAGGAACTAGTTTTTTTCTTACCAGTCTAGATATGACAGATTTGTTTATATGGGAAATGATATTTCCTACAAAATTGTTGGAATTGGTAGTGTCTGAATTAAAATGTATGATGGTTATGCAAAGACATTAAATGAAGTGAGGCATGTACTTGAGCTTAGAAAGAACTTGATATCTTTGGGAGTCCTAGATTCTGGAGGATACAAGTGTATAGTTCAAGGTGGAGTTATGGAGGTCTACAAAGGCATCTTATTGGTCATGAAGGCTAAAAGGATCGAGAATATTTATTTGCTAGAAGGAAGAACTAAGACAGATCATGCAACAATAGTATCTAATAATGACAGTGATTCTACTCGACTATGGCATCAGCGTTTGGGTCATATGAGCGAGAAATGACTTAAGGTACTGACATATTGTAAGTTACTTCCTAGTTTAAAGTCTTTGAATTTAGATTTTTGCAAACATTGTATTTATGGATAATAGAGTAGGAAATAATTTAAAACAGGAAGACACACTAGTAAAGGTATCCTTGATTGCATTCACTCATATGTTTGGAGACCATCCCTTATTGTTCTATATGGAGGATCATCATATTTTGTCACTTTTATAGATGATTTCTCTAGGAAGGTGTGGGTCTATTTATTGAAAAGAAAAGATGACATATTTACTGTTTTCAAGCAGTTTAGAGTTTTAGTTGAAAAGAGTACAAGTAGGTCAATAAAGTGTTTAAGAACTAATAATGGTGATGAATTTACATCAATGTAATTTGAGAACTATTGCAAGGTGTCTGGGATTGATAGTCATAAAACCACTGCATATACTCCTCAACAAAACGATGTTGATGAACGCATGAATAAGACTCTTCTAGAGAGAGAAAGGAGCATGCTCAGTAATGCCAAGTTGCAGCAAGAATCATGGGAAAAAATACCTACAACTTGTTATTTGTAAATTGATCACCATAAACAATAATATAATGTAAAATTGCAGAAGAGGTATGGATAGGTCACCCTTGTTATTATTCTGATCTTAAATTTTTTGGTTGTGAGGCCTATGCTCTTATTCCTAAACATCAATGTTCTAAATTAAATCCAAAATAAATAAAAAAGGATTATCTTTGTTGGGTATGGTGATGGTATTAAGGGATATAGGTTGTGGGACCCTACTTCCCACAAAATCACCATTAACAAAGATGCTATATTTGATGAAAGATCACTAATAAAATTGGATGTAGATGTTCAAATGAAATAGACAAAAGTACCACAATCTCAACAAATTAAGCTTGAAACTCATTTATCTACAGAAAACAATGAACATGAAGAAGTTTCTGAGGATGTTCATGAAGAAGTTCATGCAGAAGAAAATGTGGATGGAGATAATAATCAACAAAATGTGGATCAACCACAAACGTCCCTAAGGAGATCTACATGGGTCATAAATCCTCCTAGAAAGTATGATGATTATGTTTCATCTGTTTCTTTGATTACTAATGATGAGGAATGTACATGCTATCAGGAAGCAATGGAGGGTTCTGATAGTGAAAAATGGAAAGAAACGATGAAAGAGGAAATGAATCCACTAGAGAGGAGTGGAACATGGGACCTGGTAGAACTTCCAAAAGATAGGAAAATTGTGGGTTGCAAGTGGGTCTACAAACTGAAAAGGGGTTTTGATGATAAGATTGAAAGGTTTAAAGAAAGGATGGTTAAAAAAGGATATTCTCAAGAAGGTATTGATTTTCATGAGATTTTTTCACTGGTTGTTAAGCTTGTTTCAATTCAAGTTGTGTTAGCATTAGTTGCATTACTTGATTTGGAGTTGGAGTAGCTAGATGTTGAAACAACATTTTTACATGCCGATTTGGATGAGAAAATTTACATGGAAAAACCAAAAGGGTTTGTTCAAGATCATAGGAAAAGGTTTGTTTACAGACTCAAGAAGTCATTGTATGGTATGAGGCAGTCTCCTAGACAATGATACAAGAAATTTGATTCTTTCATGGTGAGCCAAAATTTTACAAGGATTGAGCATGATCATTGTGTTTACTTTAAAAAGTTTGAAAATGGCATATTCATTATTTTTGTATTGTATGTTGACAATATGCTTTTAGCAAGAAAAAGCATGATAGAGATCAACAGGTTAAAGGCTTAGATGGCTAGGACATTTGATATGAAAGATCTAGGAGAAGCAAAACAGATTTTGGGCATGGAGATACTCAGAGACAGGAAGAATGGTAAGCTCTGGTTACCACGACATAAGTATGTGGAGAAAATATTTTTGAGGTTTGGTATGAACAATGTGAAACCAGTCTCAATCCCTTTGGATTCCCATTTCAAGCTTTCTTCAAGTTTATGTCCTAGTACAAATGAAGAAAAGGAATATATGCCTTGTGTATCATATGTTAATGCAGTAGGAATTTTAATGTATGCGATGGTTAGTACAAGACAAAAAAATTCACATACAGTTGATGTTGTCAGTAGGAATATATGCCTTGTGTATCATATGTTAATGCAGTAGGAATTTTAATGTATGCGATGGTTAGTACAAGACAAAAAAATTCACATACAGTTGATGTTGTCAGTAGGTATATGGAAAATCTAAGAAAAGAACATTGAGAAGCAGTGAAATGAGTGCTCCGGTATTTGAGGGGCATAAGTAATTACTGTATCACCTATAAAAGTGGTAGGATTTGTTGCAATAATACAAGAACAAAGAAAGTTGTCCCAAGGTCACCACCGTTTTTGCCTTCTCCCTAGATCTTGTTCCTTTATTCATTTAAATGGCGAATAGGTTATTTAGCTCCCTATCGTGGAGGTGTAATGGAGTTTGAGAGAATCATCATTTGCAGGTAAAAATTTTACTGTGATACATGTTCCGGGCTTCATTCTCATAATGTAACTGGCGTCATCGGTAGACTTGCCCTCATGGACACCGGTCTCATCATAGGTATTGGTCTTAAGCGATCCGATGTAAATCAGAGCACTTAACTTTAACTTTTCCAGTCACATTCGAAACAGTTCCGAAGTTCCCCTCAAGCTTTGCCGATCAGTGGCGAAGTTCTCCTCAAGCTTGTCGATGACCAGTGGTGAAGTTCCCCTCAAGATCACCGATGACAAGCGGCGAAGTTCCCTTCAACATCGTCGATGACCAGCTGTGAAGTTCCCCTCAAGATCGCTGATGACAAGCTGCGAAGTTCCTGTCAAGATTGTCGATGAACAATGGAGCACTTCCCACAAAACCTCCGATGACTTCGGAGCAGTTTCTTTTAACTTTGTAGTTGACTTGGGCACATTTCTTATTAACTGTTGTGATGACACAATACTTAAAAACTCAGTATTCTAAAAGTTCTACCTTTTAGCTGTTTTTCGATAACTTTTTTTTGGTTTGATTTTGTTCGAAATAAGCTAGTTTGTTCAAATTTAAATTTACATCTGCCAAAAAAAACCTAAAAATAGAACATTTAACCAACATCCTTAAAAACGCTAAGATTATCTCCTATTTTGACATGATAAAAAACCTTAATTTGATTAATGTGAGTTTTGGGTAATATTTAATTTGAATAATTAAATTGTGGCCCAAACACTTAACGATATGCTAAATAAACTTTAGATTTAAACGATCTCCATTTACATTCATAGTAAAATCAAGAATCATTTAAATACCAAAATGTCATACCTTGAAATCTTTTTGGGTAGAATGACACTTTACCAAAATAGTTTTTCCTAGTGGAATTGGAGAAAGGATATTGAACACTCACTTTAAACCTAAAGCTAACGCAAATGGAAGAAATTTTGAATACTCGTAACTTGCTCACATGAGTGAGATTCAAGTTTTGCTCATTTCACTGGGAAGAGTGTGGAGAGGCACTTACGACAAGCTAGCTAACTTTGCCATTCAAGCATCTTGCTGGTGTAATGGTTAACGAGGCTAGTTTAGGTGAGAAACCCCTTGATGATGGTTTTCACACTTTTGGGTGTCGGATTTCGATTTCGTGAGTTGTATTGGAATCATAATGGAGTAAACAATATATTGGCTTATTTCTGAGAAGAAAAATTCATTTTGATGGATGTCAAAAAAACCACACTTAAAGTTTTTTTTAATGAAAGTATGGGTCTCGCTTTCGATGTTGCTTTACCCAAATTTGATTCTGTAAGTTCTCGGGTCATATTTGATGTATATAATCTTAGTTTATCCATTGAAACTGATGTAAACTCTCAGAGAGGTAGAAATATAAATCCACCAAAACATCCAACTGGCGTTTGAGGTGCTTAATATGGTTTCGTGGTCCGGAGGACCAATTTTCCTTCAATATGCATTCCAGATCCAACGCAAGACCAATAGGTTTTGTGGTTAACCCATCTGATTCTAGGAGACACTTTCAAAGTCATGGTTTAGTCATAAAATCAAGAAGCACAACATAAACAAGTTGGCACGATGTGCACGATGAAAACTATTGGCGACACAACAAACTTAACTACGACTGCAATATGAAGCGGGTTAGGTAAGATAGGAAATCAATGACCAACTATCTAATTAGGCAGGGAGAGATTAGTTACTAGAAATGTTAGGAGAGTGACTGACACGCGCAACAAGAAAGATCCAAGTTGGAGGAGGATGAGATAGGTCTTAGGACGAAGGTAGGCCTTGCTAACTGGGTTAGCGTTGGTGAGAGGAAGAATATTAGCATCGATGCGCTTAGCGACGATCAAGGGTTGACATATTTCCATTGGCGCATCAAGGATGAGAGAGGGAAAACTCATCAACAAGCAGTGCATCGATGAGGGAGAGACGAACCTCAATGATATGCAGTATATTGAAGGGAAAGGGAGGGGCGTTGTCGAAATGTGATGCATCAATGAGGGAGAGACGAACCTCAATGATATGCAGTATATTGAAGGGAAAGGGAGGGGCGTTGTCGAAATGTGATGCATCGATGAAGGTGGAAAAATGTTAGCTAGTGAAAGTCATGCGCGACACAAAGGTAATTGTGTGAACATTATCGATGTGTCGACATTGATCACGCAAATTTCATTGGCAATAAAGATGTGTGTCAGAGAATTTTAGTGGAAACACATCGATGCATCAACCAAGTTCACAAGAAAGTGGACTATGTATTGGAGAAGAAATCATTGGTATGCCAATGTAGAGGTGGAAGAAATGATGTGTTCTTTGATATGCTATGTATTGGTGCAGGAAGAGGGAACTCGTCAAAGTGTAGATCGACGGATCGAAGCGATTTGAAGATAAACTGCAAACGGTAAAGAAGAAAGAGCGGAAAGAAAACATAGGCTTAACCATTTGCGAGAGAGAGAAGAAGAAAGGGTTCCAGTAGAAAAAGTTAAAAGGGATCTCGATTTCTTGTCTTAGAGAGACGATAAGAAAAGAAAATTGAAAAAGTGTTATGCGTGCACAATAGATCTTTAGAACAACACTTAAACTATATATAAGAAATAAAAAAATCAAATCATATATATTATTTTTTATAATCTCATTTACCTTTTTAATATAATATAATTATACAAGTTAATTAAAAATATTTAAGATAAAATTGTTTTAATTTTTTGTACTTCCTCTAACAAATACAAGAAGTTGTGACGCTTTATCCCCATAAGGAAGAAGACATTTCCTAAGGTTTAGATAGAGATAATGGAGTGTTACGAGGGGAAAACTCTATATGGCCAAGGGTAAACCACAACAGACAGGTATGACTGTAGAAATCAACTCAATTCCATTGTATGATATATAAACTAATGTGAAAGATAAGAAAGAGGCCTACCCCGATCCAACGTTTGAGGATGTTCCATCATTGAGCACTTCGACCCAAAGCTTGATACCTGCAATAAGTTCTCAACAAACAATCATAGCAAGTACATGGTGATAGTGTAAAGAGGTTAGCACATTAGATAACATAATCCATTAATAAACATTACAAACATGCCCATGGATAATAATCGTATATTTGTACGATACCAATAGGACGGGAAATGAGTGTTTCTATTAATAATTGATTAGTAGAAGTGACAACATTACAGGCTTTTGTGTCAGCACGGTTCGAAACCAAGGAACCAAGTTCCTTCCAACTGGGCCTCCACCAAAGGAAAGCTCATAGGAGAGAGACAATGAGGTTCTCTCAACAATAGGGAAAGCACTTGGGGGCTGAACACTGTGTTCAGACTTGAGGGACAAAGGGATGCATACTCAATATGAAGTAATTTCTCCAGAGTAACTTTGCTCTCAAAGTTGAATACTTTCTCCTCTTTTCCATAGCTCGGAATTGTGCTTTTATAGTCTTTAAAATGCAACTGAAGGGCCGAGTCAGAACGTTTCTAGTATGTAGAAGTCCAAGGATCAGAGATCTCCTGTCGTGACATGGAAACCCGACTCCATTTTTGTATTTTCTGGCACAAATCGCGATGTATGCGGGTTGTAGTGGACCAGCCTACATATATGCATGTTGTATAGTAGATAGGGTGTGTATATGTGGAAAAATGTGTATTTTTTTCTCTGGATTCATCAAAAAGGGATGACAAGTTTGCATAGGGTAATGGAAAAAGGCCCTTTGTGCAAGATAGCAATGGTGGGGAAAATATTGTTATAACAGATGCCCCCTAATGTGTGAGATCAGAGGAGTATCTGCGATGGCCGAAATACATTATAAATAACCCAGCAGTGGAGTGGTAGAGAACCAGCTGGACAAACTCGATTTCTCATTACATTCTGTACTGACTTTGCATACATGGCTACCAAGAATACAATCTAGATCCATGTGGAAAATATACCAAATAAGTGTTTGTGGCCATGAATAGGCAAATACAAATGCGGTTATATGCCAAAAGTTGTCATAGTCACGAACAAGGCCTAGTGAAACCAGTCTCAAAATCCATATGAAGATATCTGTATACCATGGAGTACAATCTGATCTCCCATGATCACTGAAGTCGAATAGGTGTTGGTCCAATGAAAGGGAAGCAACATCTCAGGAAAGTTGCGACCACACAGTGATGTATTCAAGTTTTCTACACTATCCGTCAAGGGTGAAAGTCTACATCGTGTGAATACAGGAGTTGAGGTCAAACATAATGAGACATCGTTTGATTACCGGTCACTGAGGTATATCGTTAACAAATGCGAGACAACCTACCAATAATGAAAGTAGGTATCAAGGCACCAAGTACATTCCTATAAGTTTTAATAAAGGAGTCGGTGTCGAACACTTGAGAAATCCATTGATCAGGAGACATTGATGTATTCCCATCTGTCAATGGCGAGAGAACCCACCACTAATGACTGCAAGCCTCAAGGTACTCATAAAACTCTAGGTCTCGTATCTAGAATAAATGAGCTGAATTCGATGGAAAGAGACCCACTGAAAGGAGATCATTAAGGCATCTCTCATCAATTAGCATAAGGAACAAAGTAGGAGCTTCATGATTTGGTGGAGATAAGATGAAGAACATGTTCATGAACCAACAACCCTATGCGTCTTTCGCGTGTACCAAATTCAAGCGGTATATGAAAAAGACCCTCTAAATAGCAGCCAATGATGAAAATTGCTAACAAAGGTGAAGAAACCACCAATAAGTCTAATGGAATCCAAGACATTGCATGAATCCCAAAGTGTGAATAGATGTCTTGCCATCAAACACAAGGGAAACCACCCAGCCAACGACCAATGATGAAATTTTGATTGTTGGGTTCAAGGTGACCTACCGATGATGCAAGTAGGGCCAGGGTGCATGATAAGACCATAGTATCATGTGACTATGAGACAAACTGAGGGTATGGATGACATGCAAATTCATGATTTATGAGGAGTGTCTGACATAGGTTGATAGACTTCCTTTGAACAAGAGCATGAGACATATGGTGGACTCCGGTAGCATAGACTCAATGATGTGACTATTATATGTAGGAGGCATCAATAACGTTCTCTATAGGGACTAGAAGAGTAACCAATTGGTAGAGAAAACTATGTAACGAGATCAGTTTCTTAAGGCCATGCTAAACCCAAAATTATGATGACACAAGGACTCAATAATTTTGTGCTCTGTTCAAAGGCGACACGACTACTGACAATTATAATATAGTACTCCCTTCCCACCCGTCTTTTTTTGTTTTTTCATAACAAATGAATGCTATGATACAGAGGAGGAAGCGAGTGTCGCAAGTAAGAAAAACTAGTTCCAGCAGTGGAACGTACCTATTCTCAATGCAAGGAAATGCATTCGGGAGATGGACACTCAAGGTGATGTTCCCTCCAAGGTATAGGGTGTCAAACTGTGAAGGATATAAACAAGTCTCTGCTTGGTTGAGGATGCAAAAATTGCTTAAGCAACGGTTTATAATGTAAAGCGAGAAACAGCTAAAGGCTCAATACTGCAAGCGAGGGCATGAGATGCAATCACAACTTAATGCCAAAAAATATCATTTTTTATGTCTTATAGTCTACTTGGTGTGAAAAAAGGGTAAACTTGTGCCAAATAGACTTCTTTTCAAATCCAATCTACGAGTGCGAAAAAGACAAGTTCACTCGGTTATCGTTTCTATTTTTTATAACAAGTCGGAAGAGAGATTAACTAAGACTCATGATCTTTCAAATCCAATTTAACGATTGTGAAAGGGACAAATCACTTGGCAATGTTTTCATTTTTTAGACGAGTCATAAAAGAGCTTAACTAAGACTCATTTTTGGGAGTCCGTGGGAATAAGACCGCATGTGCATGAATGAGAAATGAGGCTCATCATATAGTCATGTATTGAATTATAATGGACTCTCGGTCCTAAGGAAAAAGTCAGCATGGGCACTAAATGACAAAGAGGATCTAACTAGGGTGCCCATGTTTGGTAAGTCTCTACCATTTATTAGCGACACTATTTATAACAGACGGGAGGTTCTGTGTCACAACATATCGGTTTGTTCCTAAGGCATAAAAAGCAGTAGTCGAAGGATAATGAAAAAATGCACGATGGAGTGGATACCTATCCTATATGTTAGGTTATCGAAATACCTGCCCGAGGTGACGAACGACCAATCATGACATTGAAATCCACAAGAAAACTGAGTCAAAACTACAAAAAACCAGCTCAAAACCACTCTTGAATTAGTCCATTTGGTGAAAAAATACCATGAAACTATATAAAGTGGGTAAAAATAGCTTATAAATAGTAATAAAATAAAAAATTACTGTATCATTTTTATTTTTACCCAAATAGTGCAATTTGGACCAAAATACCGCCAAGATTCAAATGACGATTGCGGGAGAATCAGGCAACGAAATCACGAACGTCTGGATCAGGTAACTCTTCATTTCATTCTCTTCAAATTCATTACATTTTGAATTACGTTTCAATTTTTTAGTTTTAGAGGGCGTAAACTAGGATTTTCGGTATACGCAGGTCGTCTTTGTTGAGGTCACATGTACGACGAGGTATATGCCCCTGTGTGAACCACAGGGAGCATGTATTAATCCTTACACACAATTGTGTGCAAATAAAGCCGCATATAGGTACACAAATGGCCAAAAAGAGGGGTTCTAACTCAAAAATTGATTTGTTTTTTGCAGGATGGTCCTGGAATGGAGGGAGCGAGAGAAAGAGTAGGTAGATGCAGCTGTGGATCGAGATTCAGTGGCTCAAGCGGCTATAAAAATATGTGTCTTGTATAAATTTTGGGCTCTCAAAGGAATGAGGGTCCAAGTGAGGTTGTTGGAGATGTTGGTGGGTTACTGGGACCCTGATAGCAAAAGATTTATCCTTGATGGAAAACCATTGAGGATCGAAGTAGAGGACATCTACTTCTTGACTGGTCTATCACATCGAGGGGAGGTTGTGAACCTCAAGTCATGAAGAGTAGGGAGTGGGATGATTGAGGAGTATATCGATGCCCACTGTGTAGCAGGGACTCCCAAGGTGGGAAGCCAAGTCACCATCTAGGTAATAAGTAAACTCAGTTTGAAGATCATTGTGCTCGTGCTTACCAGGATCATAGGTTGGGCCTCGTTGTATCAAGCATCAAGACCGCTTATGTTTTACGCAGTAGAGTGTGCTAGACCCACTGTCTATGATTGGTGTACCTCACTGCTGGCCAATATGAAACATCATTTGACAGAGTGCAAATAGGGGAGTAAGCGAAACTTTAGGTTTGCCTCTATTCTTTGTAGTTTCTTTTTCGAGCAGGTTCCAGGTCTGGGACCTAGAGTGAATATCCTTCCTAGAGAACCACGTGATCCGTCCATGGTGCGGTGGATCGAGGTCATGAGACGACAGGGGGGAGGTAGGGTATCAATACCCTACAACGATGATTTTTTCTACTGGTGGCAGCGGCACGTCATTGCTCTGGATGACTATCCCTATGTGGGGATCGATTTCAAAGGAGATCCAGATATGCCACTTTCACCAAGGGCCGCCTACGGTGATATAGGTAATAAGTTCTTAAATATTTCATTTTTTTTTGTATTTTTGTATTTAAGGAACAAAAATATATATATATATATATTTTTATGGTGTTTAAATATTAACTAGACACTTGTGTAATCATAGACGTGGGTCCGCGACGACCAGAGGGATTTCTTCGACATAGACAAAGGAACTAGGGAGATGAGGCGGGGGGAGGAGAAGCGGAGAGAGTCCTACAAAATGTGCAGGGAAACCTGTCTTGTTTGACACAAAGGATTCCTATGGTTCAGGTAGAGGATCTACCTGAAGCCATGCAACGATAGGTGGTTGGTGTACCTAGAGCATGGGTATGACTCTTCCGGTGTCTCACAAACGTTGTGGTTTTCTACCATGACACACATCTAGTGCCACATGCATAGATGTCATGGGATATGTATACCGGATGTATATGTGTATTGATGGTTTTAGCCCTAATTTTGTAATATAAATACCATATTTTGAAATATATAAAAAGGGATTTTTGGCTTTACTTATATCTTACAAAGTGTACATTGATTTAATGGTTTTCTTTGATTTATTAATGTGACAAATGCCAATCTAAAACATAATTAGCGTAGGCATTGGATACATGATTATAACTCCTAGGAATGTGATAATATGTAATAAAATCAAATTGTCATTCTAAAATACGTACCCGCAGGAATTGACGGAGTAAAGTAGGATCATGCATGTGGTAACATTCATTCAACTGACATACTACTAACTGGGAATCCAGGCGAACTTATAAAAAGTGAATACCATGCGAGATAGCATCGCACAAAAGTTATATAACGATGTTATATTCGACCACATTATTCGTGGATGGCCCTAGGCATACACCACCTGAAGACACCAACATACCCTCGGTTGTGTAAACCACCCAAGCAACGGAAGCTAAGCTCTGTGTATGATGACTGACTCCGTCTACGAATCCTAGGTAGACCAAAGACTCCGTTGACATCTTCCAACAAAGGGAAAACTCGATAAGCAAGCTAAAGACAAAAGGAAAGGGGGAAAGATATGTATATACACTAAATTTACATTAGTATACAAAGAGTTATGCCCAAGCTTAGGGCTCAAGCATAGTACCTTTTCAAGTAGAGCCATTTCTGGGCTTGGCCGATTTATTCTCTTCATAATATTCTAACTCGTAGGCTCCTTTTTCTAGAACACGTCACACGATGTAAGGACTATGCCACATGGGTTTAAACTTGCCTGCCCCTAGTGGTTCTTTGTCTTGGTCATACAAGCGGACCAAGTCACCCTCAACATACAAACGGGGATAGATAGACTTGTCGTACTGAACCTTGACACATTTCTTGTTTGCCTCGATATCCATAAAGGCATCCCAACGTTGCTTGTCAAGACTCTCTAGGTGCACAAGGCGTCGTACTAAGTCTAAAGTGTCAGGTAGGAGCTCGACTTCCAACTTGAGAGAATGTATTTTTTATTCAACAGGAAGGATTGCATCCACACCATGCACTAACTGAAAAGGGGAAAATACGGACGCAGTCTTAATCGAGGTTCGGTATGCCCAAAGAGCGGGATACAACATGATGTGCCAATTGGAATTACTTCGACTGATAGTTTTTTGTAAAATGGTCTTGAGAGACTTCTTAACGGCCTCTACTTGCCCATTTTCCTAGGGGTAATAAGGGGATGAATGACCGTGGCTAAACCCCATCTTAGATGTTGTTGTAGAAAAATCTCCCTGCGGACAGGTAGATCTCCTGTTGAGAGCTAGACCCTTAACTCTAAGACAGAAGGTGCTTAACATGGAGACTAACTTCTTTTTAGATCTGATCAAGTTGATGAACAAAAGAGGAGGAAGGCATGTACCTTATGAACGTCGTTTGTCCCCGCAAGGTCCAGGATGAGCCTCGATCTTGAGCTCCTTGGTAGATCCTGCAAGACAAACAAAAGTACAAAAGACTTCCTACTCTACTGAGATTAGCTCAAACATAGATCCATCTAATGTAGACAAACTTATATGGAACAAGTACAAGTTTGAAAGAAACAGGCC
>SNQJ01S0201398.1:9367-24675 GCA_010110895.2 Picea sitchensis | reverse complement strand
ATTAATTTATTTTCCATGAATATTAATAATAATTCATGTGCACTTGATTCTCACACTTAATCAATTTCTTTTCCATGAATATTAATAATAATTCATGTGTACTTGGTATTTTGGCCTTCATGTAATATATCCCTCCTCCACATGGACTAGGGATTGTGACATAGGTTATTCCATGGTGTCAAGGTGTATGAGACACTTATATGACACTTTACGACACTTAGGGCGAGGTACTTAGGTGTGCAAATTTCATGTGTAACAGAATGACCCCTAAAGTGTGAGGTCAGAAGAGAGAATGATGGCCGAAACACTTTACAAATATTTAAAGCAAGGGTGTGGACTCAGAGAACCTGGTAGAAGCTGCAAACAACCATCAAACAAATGTTATGACATGTTTCAAATGCAAGGCAAGTATACCTATGCTTGAGTGATAGAGACTTTCAAGGTATGGTCGCCATAAATACACTGAGGATCCATAATTATATTGACAAAGAGATATAGCTACCGAAGATGCACTATGGATATATACTCCCATGACCTGAACTGATCGTAGCCATGAATAATACACAGTGGATCTACGAGATGACAAGACATATCCACGACCAATACAAAGTGGATCTATGTGACAGTATATGTGTCAATGTTTAAGAGAAACTCCGTTGCAACCTAGGCAAAGTACATATCAGAGTGATCACTCAACCCATGGTCTTCTTACCAATCTCGATGTTCAGTGCATAGGTTCAACGGATTAATATGTACGCAAAGACAAAGTGTCATGTTCAAGGGAAACTCTAAGAATTACTGGTAACGTTCTAAAAAAATGCTTCGCTTGCTTCCTTCAATTTTCCCCCCATCCAGATAGATGAGTACATGTTTTTAATTTAACGAGCTGGAGGAGGGTAACACATGCTCGACATAACTCACCTTCGGTAAGTTCCTCTTCCTTTGTTTAACAAACTGGAAGAAGTAAGAGTTCGGTCCCGTATGGGCCCTTCAATGTATGATTGTTTAACGAGTCCCGAGAAGGTAAAATCGGTGGTTTTTCATATTTAGAGAGTCTGAAAAAAACTTAAAGGTGACTCCAATGTTGTCCTTTTTCATAATGTTAGTCTCACGAGGCCGAAAAAGAGATAAATTATCACTTGAAATATTCCCTTTCAAACCTTTTAACGAGTGGGAAAGTAAGCAAGATCACTCGGCAATCTTTTCATGTTTAGAGAGTTTGAAAAGAGCTTAAAGACGACTCCAATGGGTTCCTTTTTCATGTATCCATATAGGTCTAAAAAACAGATAAAAGTTTACCCGGATGCATTCTCATGTATTTATGAGCACGAGAAAGAACAAAGACTAAGCTCGGTATGCCCCCAACTTGAAAGCTAGTGGCTTGACTCCAGAATGATCATCAAAGGCTGGAGATATGCCCCCCAAGCTTCAATTCATTCACTGACTTTGAGATTGTCACCAATTTTTGTGCTAGATGGAGAAAAAGGATACAGGTGGATGAAATGAAGGTTTAAAAACAATACCTAACGAAAGACTCAACTCGACATCTACGATATCTGGCGAAAGACTCAACGTGAAGGGAGAGGTGATTGTTTCATTTTTTAACGAGCTTGACACAGGAAACAAACTATGCTCAAGGTTCCAGGTTCGATCCCCAGATTGTTGTTTCATTTTTTAATGAGCTTGCTACAGATAAGTAAACTATGCTCGAGACCTCTACTTCATTTTGTTATGAGCTTTCTACAGAGAGGAAAAACTATGCTCATGGTCTCTTCTTGATCATGGCTTCCAAGAGGATAATGCTCTGGAAGGACACCATGTCAAGGGAAAAAAATCGGTTGTGCCTTCCAAGATATCTTCACTGGATGGAAGAACAAATCTCTGGAAGGAACACATGTCGAGGGTCTCGACAGGGGTAAGGAGATCAGGCTCCAATAGCCCTACCGAAGAGATCACCATGTCAACCACTGGATCTAAATCATCAGAAGTTGAAGTCATGGGAGACAATGCCACATAATTAACATGTGGCAGGGGAAATACTGTCTGCATATAAGAACCATTTAGGGAGGTAATCCACTCAGTACCGATGAATGAAAGTTGATCAATAGTCACAATTATTCCATCGTGAGGGAAAGATATCACGCGGAAAAGAGTGGATACAATAGCTTTCATGGCATAGACATAATCCCGCCCAAGGAGTAAAGTGAAATCCAAGGGGTCTCGGACTACCATGACATCAATAAAAAGAGTTTTCCCTCCCAAAGTTATAGGAAACTGAGGAAAGGTCCCTAATGGTTGGATGGTTCTTTTGTTAAAAGCTAACAGATTTTGTGTAACCGACACAAGCTGAGGAAAACCCAAAGCGTGCCAAGCAACAGAGGACAAAATACTGACGGACGCACCTTCATCTATCAACGTTTGAGGAACGTCCCGACCACAAACTTGTACTGTAATCTGGAAAGGAATGTGAGACGGAACACGAGGTCCAGTTAGCACACCCCAATCAAAAAGAATGGCCTCATTACTTGGAGGGGGTTTTGTGGGAGAATGAGGAATTCCCCCCGGTACGGTATATTCTATATCAATGAGAAAAATGTGAGCAGTATCTAGTTTACTCTCTAGAGGGAGAGTAGTATTGACTAATGATGGACTTGGATCGACCAATGGTGGACTTGGATCGACCACTTTGGCACTCTTCAGATGAAGAGTGGGATTGACTGATGATGTAACCAGAGCAACCACTTTGGTACTCTTTGGATTAAGGGTGGGACTAACCAAGGAAGGGACTGGATCAGGAACTTTGGAACTCATCAAGGGAGGAGTGGGATCGACCAATGGCAGAACCGGATCGACCACTTTGGTGTCACCCTCTAACGGGAGAGCGGGATCGATCGAGGATGAAAACGGATCGACCACTTGGGTTACACTCTTTTGATGAAGAGTGGGGCTGATTGATGATGGAACTGGATCATCTACTCGGGTTTGTGGTTCAATCGAGGAGGAAACTAGATAGACCATCTGATCAACCGGACTGGCCAGGGATAGAATCGGATTGACCAATTGATCAGCTAATGAAGGGTAGGGGGAAAACCTACGATAACCAACTGGAAGTTGAATCTTTTCCAAATGAGAAGAAGCCTCATCCATATGAGGGAAAAGGTGAGAGTAATGATCACCTTTGCATAACATGCAAGGGAGCTTGACAGTTTTATTCTTCATACCAACCTTAACATCACTAGTTGACGGGGTATCATCGGCATGACCAACAGAGATCGATGATGCGAAGCACCATATTTCTAAGACCTTGGGAATACCAGGGCAATCCCTCAGAAAATGGTCACCCTTACAAAGACTGCAAGGGAATTTGGGTTTCAAATTCTTCATTTTAATCTTGTTGACCTCATCAATACTCCTAGTACTATTAATAGTAACAGGTTGCTTGGATCGAACATCTGATGTTGTTGGGGCCTTGGTCCTTTTCAATCTCTTCTTCTTCTTCTCTTTCTATTTCTTCTTCTTCTGATCAACCTGGCTACTTTCTTTAGACCTTTCTCTAGGTGAGGAAGGAGAAAGGGAAGGAGATTTAATGGGTGAAGAAGGAAAAAATTCGACATGAGGTTGATGTGTGGGTGGTGTACTGACATCTAAAGTATTAGGTGCAGCTGAAACATTGGGAGGATTTGAGATCACTGGAGTGGGGAACAACCAAACTGGTAATCTGATGGTGAGTCCTGGAAGACTCAGTGTGGCAATATATGGAGGACCAAATTTTCCAAAATAAGGAAAGGTGTAAGGTTCCCYAGGACAAGGGGTTCCTCTATTGGTACTCTCAGGAGTTGATCAATTAATAATGAGTTGACCTAAGGTCCACTAATTAAAACAAACAACACACGATATGAATCTGAGAAGCAATCAATCAAACAAACCTTCCCACGATGAAACCACTAGTTGGTGATGAAATCCAATGTCATGAGATCAAAATAGGAAGGGGCGGGGATAGAGCAAGTGGATCAGTTACGTTGGCGACTTGCTTAACGGACTTATGCCTTGGTGTAAGCTTCCACGCAGTAATTGTGGATTTACCCTCCAAGGAGCTCGAGTGATTTTGACCAACGCCTATTCCAGGTACAGTGAGACTTTCCTTCACCGTCACCTTGTGTAAGACCCTAAATATTGTGGCTACTAAGGTCACCAACTCGCAGTCATCCCCTGGGAAGGTACAGTCGACAATCTAGTCCGAACATAAGGGTAGGGTATCTAGCCTGAAATCAACTTGAAAGGCTTCCACTCAACATTGTGGGTATACCTTCAAGCGAACCCCATAATACGATCCAACTACTATAATCAGTCAAACCATGGAGGGATAATATTCGTAGCTCTCCCGAGTGCGACCTCATGTGTAACCCTTGTGTGAGAAGGGGATCCCAGAAAGCCTAAACGACAATTGGATTTCACTCTCCCTATCACAAGATACTAAGTTTGTTTGATAGCTTTGGAAAGTTATCCTTTCAAGCTATTTCAAAGCCCTACACTTTAAACTAATGTAGGTTTTCTAACAAAGATGTAAAAAGTCTGATAAATTTTAGTTAAGCGTTGGTTTTAGTGGCTGTTTTTTTACTCAGAGGTGTATGAGAGTGAATACTGATGATATTATGACTCAGTTCCCAAAACATGCATAAGAAATGATAAGAAGTATTTTCTTTCAATGAATGTCTATTTTAAGGGAAGGAGAAGGATTTTCCTTTCACTTTCAAACACCAAGATGCAATGACCTCATGCAATAGTCCTCAATAAGGAATCCAATGTAATGCTAAAATGTTTATATGTGACTGATTATCAGTTGGATGTAAATCTTCCTATGCTAATCAGACTACAAGATCTGTGAGATTGAAGCAACCGGAAGCAAACTCCACATAAACAAAAACACACCCATGTTGCGATCAAACAAGAGAAAGAAAACCAAAAACTCAAAAGGAAGGAGAAATATCTTGGACAAGATGACTCAAAGATCAGAAAGAAAAGTAGAAAATACCTTTGAAACCCCTTTACAAAGTTTTCACTCATTCAGACAAACGAGAAGAAAATGACAAATTGCCTCCAAATCGTGAAGGACAAATTTCAAAGTAAGGACAAATGTCAAAAAATCCAAACAAAAGAGGATGAAACCTTAGAAAACAGGGTATTGAAGGCCAACACCAAGATGGACTGAAAGTATGAGACCCTGAGCAAATGTAAAAAGCAAAAATTGAGCCCAAAAGATTGAAAAACTAGAGGATTTTTCTCAAAAAAGGGGAGCGCTCTGGTGTAAGGGGCACCAAAGCATTATAACGCTCTGTTTAAGAGCTGCAGGGAGTGTTGGAACTTTGATAACAAGGCAGGGGAGCGCTCTGCTTCAAAAATATCAAGAAAAAATTCCAGAAACTAAAAAATTCAAGAAAATTCAACCAATCAGGGTGATCATGATGACACAAAGAGGCAATCAAACCATTCTAAGAATAAAAAATACAATAGAGAATATCAAATGAGTGGGCAAAGGGCCAAGACAAGATCTAGGGAAGGAAACACAAATCAGATTTGGTCCCCAGTGGAGTCGCCAATTTCTGTTGTAGGAAAATCTCCCTGTGGACAGGTAGATCTCCTCTTGAGAGCTAGACCCTTAACTCTAAGACAGAAGGTGCTTAACATGGACACTGAATTCCTTTTATATCTGATCAAGCTGATGAAAAAGAGAGAAGGAGGAAGGCATGTACCTTATGAATGTCGTTTGTCCTCGCAAGGTCCAGGATGAGCTTGGATCTTGAGCTCCTTGGTAGATCCTGCAAGACAAACAAAAGTAAAAAAGACTTCCTACTCTACTGAAATTAGCTCAAACATAGATCCATCTAATGTAGACAAACTTATATGGAACAAGTACAAGTTTGAAAGAAACAAGCCAAGCATTGATTGTATTAATGAGAACAAAGTGTTACTTACAACCATGGATGTGAGTGCAACAACTTCATCAAGTTCTCCTCATCCAAACCCTTGCTTAAACAATCCACACATGGAATGATGATGTTCCAAATGAAATATTCCTCATGAGATGATAAGTTATATGCTCTAAACTCCTCTATCCTCTTAAGATCATAAGTTTGGTATCTCTAAACTCCTCTCCCTTCCCTCCTCCATGAAAATCCCTCATTATATAGGATTTGAAGGCTTAACCACCATAGAGAGGATCTCTCATCAGATCCACTAAGAAAGGGATCTCTAAGATATTTAGGGAGAAAATATCTCTTAAGCATTTTGGGGAGGAAATATCTCTCAAGGATTTTAAGGAGGAAATATGTCAACCATCCATGAGATCCTCCACCTTCCCTAAAAAATAGGAAACCAAATGTGAGGTGGATTCTCACACTTAATTAATTTGTTTTCCATGAATATTAATAATAATTCATGTGCACTTGATTCTCACACTTAATCAATTTCTTTTCTGTGAATATTAATAATAATTCATGTGTACTTGGTATTTTGGTCTTCATGTAATATATCCCTCCTCCACATTGACTAGGGATTGTGACATAGGTTATACCATGGTGTCAAGGTGTATAAGACACTTATATGACACTTTACAACACTTAGGGAGAGGTACCTATGTGTGAAAATTTCATGTGTAACAAAATGCCCCCTAAAGTGTGAGGTCAAAAGAGAGAATGATGGCTGAAACACTTTACAAATATTTAAAGCAAGGGTGTGGACTCAAAGAACCTGGTAGAAGTTGCAAACAACCATCAAACAAATTTTATGACATGTTTCAAACCCAAGGTGGACATACATATGCTTGAGGGATAGATACTTTCAAGGTATGGCCACCATAAATACACTGCGGATCCATAATTATATTGACAAAGAGATATAGGCACCGAAGATACACTATGGATCTATACTCCCATGACCTGAACTGATCCTAGCCACGAATAATACACAGTGGATCTACGAGATGGCAAGACATAGCCACGACCAACACAAAGTGGATCTATGTGACAGTATATTTTTCAATGTTTAAGAGAAACTCCGTCACAACCTGGGCAAAATACATATTAGAGTTATCACTCAGCCCAGGGTCTTCTTACTGATCTCGATGTTCAGTGCATAGGTTCAGAGAATTAATATGTGCACAAAGACAAAGTGTCATGTTCAAGGGTGACTCTAAGAGTTACTGGTAACGTTCTCAAAAAATGCTTGGCTTGCTTCCTTTAATTTTTCCCCCATCCAGATAGATGAGTACCTGTTTTTAATTTAACGAGCTTGAGGAGGGTAACAAATGCTCGATATAACTCACCTTTGGTAAGTTCCTCTTCCTTTGTTTAACGAATTGGAAGAAGTAAGAGTTTGGTCCCATATGGGATCTTCAATTTATGATTGTTTAACGAGTCCAGAGAATGTAAACTCGGTGTTTTTTCACATTTAGAGAGTCTGAAAACAACTTAAAGGTTACTCCAATGTTGTCCTTTTTTGTAATGTTAGTCTCATGAGGCCGAAAAAGAGATAAATTATCACTCAAAAGACGCCCTTTCAAACCTTTTAACGAGTGGGAAAGGAAGCAATATCACTCGAAAATCTTTTCATGTTTAGAGAGTCTGAAAAGAGCTTAAAGACGACTCCAGGGGGTTCCTTTTTCTTGTATCCATACAGGTCCAAAAAAGAGATAAAAGTATACCCGGATGCATTCTCATGTATTTATGAGCACGAGAAAGAACCAAGACTAAGCTCGGTATGCCCTCAACTTGAAAGCTAGTGGCTTGACTCCAGAATGATCATCAAAGGCTGGAGATATGCCCCCCAAGCTTCAATTCATTCACTGACTTTGAGGTTGTCACCAATTTTTGTGCTAGATGGAGAAAAAGGATACCGGTGGATGAAATGAAGGTTCAAAAATGATACCTAACGAAAGACTCGACTTGACATCTACGAGATCTGGCGAAAGACTCAACGTGAAGGGAGAGGTGATTGTTTCATTTTTTTAATGAGCTTGACACAGGAAAAGAACTATGCTCAAGGTTATGGGTTCGATCCCCAGATTGTTGTTTCATTTTTTAACGAGCTTGCTACAGAGAAGTAAACTATGCTCGAGACCTTTGTTTCATTTTTTAACGAGATTGCAACAGAGAGGAAAAACTATGCTCATGGTCTCTTCTTGATCATGGCTTCCAAGAGGATAATTCTCTGGAAGGACACCATTTCAAGGGACAATACTAGGTCGTGGCTTCCAAGAGATCTTCACTGGATGGAAGAAAAATTCTCTGGAAGGAGCACATGTCGAGGGTCTCGACAGGGGTAAGGAGATCAGGCTCCAATAGCGCTACCAAAGAGATCACCATGTCAACCACTGGATCTAAATCATCAGAAGTTGAAGTCATGAGAGACAACACCACATAATTAACATGTGGTAGGGGCGATACTATCTGCATATAATAACCATTTAGGGAGGTAATCCAGTGAGGACCGATGAATGGAAGTTGATCAATAGTCACAATTATTCCATCGTGAGGGAAATATATCAAGTGGAAAAGAGTGACTACAATAGATTTCATGTCATAGACATAATCCTACCCAAGGAGTAAAGTGAAATCCAAGGGGTCTTGGACTACCATGACATCAATAAAGACAGTTTTCCCTCCCAAAGTTATAGGAAACTGAGGAAGGGTCCCTAATGGTTGGTTGGTTATTCTATTAAAAGATAACATATTTTGTGTAACCAGCACAAGCTGAGGACAACCCAAAGTGTGCCAAGCAACAGAGGACAAAATTCTAATGAACACACCTTCATCTATCAGCATTTGAGGAACGTCCCGGCCACAAACTTGTACTGTAATCTGGAAAGGAATGTGAGAGGGAAGACGAGGTCCAGTTAGTGCACCCCAATCAAATAGGATGACCTCATTACTTGGAGGGGGTTTCGCTGGAGAATGAGGAATGCCCCCTCGGCATGGTAGATTCTGTATCAATGAGAAAAACATGCAGTATCTGGTTTACTCTCTAGAGGGAGAGTAGGATCGACCAATGATGGAATTGGATCGACCAATGGTGGACTTGGATCAACCACTTTGCCACTCTTCAGATGAAGAGTGGGATTGACTGATGATGTAACCAGAGCAACCACTTTGGCACTCTTTCGATTAAGGGTGGTACTAACCGAGGAAGGGACTGGATCATGCACTTTGGCACTCATCAAGTGAGGAGTGGGATCGACCAACGGTTGAACTGGATCGACCACTTTGGTCTCACCCTCTAACGGGAGACCAGGATCGACCGAGGATGAAAACGGATCGACCACTTGGGTTACACTCTTTTGATGAAGAGTGGGGCTGATCAATGACATAACTGGATTAGCTACTTGGGTTTGTGGTTCAATCGAGGAGGAAACTAGATTGACCATCTAATCAACTGGACTAGCCGGGGATAGAATCGGATTGACAAATCCATCAACTAATGAAGGGTTGGGGGAAAACCTACAATAACCAACTGGAATTTGAATCTTTTCCAAAAGATAAGAAGCCTCATCCATACGCGGGAAAAGGTGAGAGTAATGATCACCTTTGCATAACATGCAAGGGAACTTGACAGTTTTCTTCTTCCTACCAACCTTAACATCACTAGCTGATGGGGTATCATTGGCATGACTGGCAGAGGCCGATGATGCAGAGGACCATATTTCTAAGACCTTGGGAATACCAGGGAAATCCCTCAGAAAATGGTCACCCTTACAAAGACTGCAAGGGAATTTGGGTTCCAGATTCTTCATTTTAATCTTGTTGACCTCATCAACACTCCTATTACTATTAATAGTACCTGGTTTCTTGGATCGAACATCTGATGTTGTTGGGGCCTTGGTCCTTTTCGGTCTCTTCTTCTTCTTCTCTTTCTGTTTCTTCTTCTTCTGATCAACCTGGCTACTTGCTTTAGATCTTTTGCTAGGCGAAGAAGGAGAAAGGGAAGGAGACTTAATGGGTGAAGAAGGAAAAACGTCAACATGAGGTTGATCTGTGGGTGGTGTATTGACATCTAAAGTATTAGGTGCAGCTGAAACATTGAGAGGATTCGAGATCACCGGAGTGGGGAACAACCAAACTGGTAATCCGATGGTGAGTCCTGGAAGACTCAATGTGGCAATATATGGAGGACCAAAGTTTCCAAAAGAAGGAAAGGTGTAAGGTTCCCTGGGACAAGGGGTTCCTCCATTGGTACTCTCAGGAGTTGACGCCATTAATACTAAGTTGACCTAAGGTCCACTAATTAAAACAAACAACACATGTTATGAATCTGAGAAGCAATCAATCAAACAAACCTTCCCACAATGAAACCACTAGTTGGTGATGAAATCCAACATCACGAGATCAAAATAGGAAGGGGCGGGGATAGATCAGGTGGATTAGTTACGGTGGCGACCTGCTTAACAGACTTATTCCTTGGTGCAAGCTTCCATGCATTAATTGTGGATTTACCCTCTAAGGAGCCCAAGTGAGTTTGACCAATGTCTATTCTAGGTACAGTGAGACTTCCCTTCACCATCACCTTGTGTAAGACCCTAAATATTGTGGCTACTAAGGTCACCAACTCGCAGTCATCCCTTGGGAGGGTACAGTAGACAGTCTAGTCCAAACATAACGGTAGGGTATCTAGCCCGAAATCAACTTGAAAGGCTTCCACTCAACATTGTGGGTATACCTTCAAACAACCCCCATAATACGATCCAACTACTACAATCAGTCAAACTATGGAGGGATAATCTCCATAGCTCTCCCGAGTGTGACCTCATGTGTGACCCCTGTGTGAGAGGGGGATCCCAGAAATCCTAAATGATAATTGGATTTCACTCTCCCTATCGCAAGATACTAAGTTTGTTTGATAGCTTTGGAAAGTTATCCTTTCAATCTATTTCAAAGCCCTACACCTTAAACTAATGTAGGTTTTCTAACAAAGATGTACCAAGTCTGATAAATTTTAGTTAAGCGTCGGTTTTAGTGGTTGTTTTTTTCTCAAAGGTGTATGAAAGTGAGTACTGATGATATTATGACTCAGTTCCCAAAACATGTATAAGAAATGATAAGCAGTCTTTTCTTTCAATGAATGTCTATTTTAAGGGAAGGAGAAGGATTTTCCTTTCACTTTCAAACACCAATATGCAATGACCTCATGCAATAGTCCTCAATAAGGAATTCAATGCAATGATAAAAATTTTATATGTGAATGATGATCAGTTGGATGTAAATCTTCCTATGCTAATCAAACTGCAAGATCTGTGAGATTGAAGCAACCAGAAGAAAACTCCACGTAAACAAAAACCCACCCTTGTTTCAATTAAACAAGAGAAATAAAACCAAAAACTCAAAAGGAAGGAGAAAGAGCTTGGACAATATGACTCAAATATCAGAAACAAAAGTATAAAAGACCTTTGAAACCCCTTTACAAAGTTTTCACTCATTCAGACAAACGAGAAGAAAATGACAAATTGCCTCCAAATCGTGAAGGACAAATTGCAAAGTAAGAACAAATGTCAAAAATCCAAACAAAAGAGGATGAACCCTTAGAAAACAGGGTATTGAAGGCCAATACCAAGATGGACTGAAAGTATGAGACCCTGAGCAAATGTAAAACGCAGAAACTGAGCCCAAAAGATTGAAAAACTAGAGGATTTTTCTCAAAAAAGGGGAGCGCTCTGGTGTAAGGGGAACCAGAGAATTATAAGGCTCTGTTTATGACCTGCAGGGAGCGTTGGTGCTCTGATAACAAGGCAGGGGAGCACTTTGCTTCAAAAAGATCAGGAAAAAATTCCAGAAACTCAAAAATTCAAGAAAATTCAGCCAATTAGGCTGATCATGATGACACAAAGAGGCAATCAAACCATTCTAAGAATAAAAAAGACAATAGAGAAGATCAAATGAGTGGGCAAAGGGCCAAGACAAGATCTGGGAAAGGAAACACAAATCAGATTTGGTCCCCAGTGGAGTCGCCAATTTCTGTTGTAGGAAAATCTCCCCGCGGACAGGTAGATCTCCTCTTGAGAGCTAGACCCTTAACTCTAAGACATAAGGTGCTTAACATGGGCACTGGATTCCTTTTATATCTGATCAAGCTGATGAACAAAAGAGAAAGAGGAAGACATGTACCTTATGAACTTCATTTGTCCCCGCAAGGTCCAGGATGAGCTTCGATCTTGAGCTCCTTGGTAGATCCTGGAAGACAAAGAAAAGTACAAAAGACTTACTACTCTACTGAGATTACCTCAAACATAGATCCATCTAATGTAGACAAACTTATATGGAACAAGTACAAGTTTGAAAGAAACAGGCCAAGCATTGATTGTATTAATGAGAACAAAGTGTTACTTACAGCCATGGATGTGAGTGCAGTAGCTTCATCAAGTTCTCCTCATCCAAACCCTTGCTTAAATAGTTCACACACGGAATGTTGATGTTCCAAATGACATCTTCCTCATGAGATCATAAGTTAGATTCTATAAACTCCTATATCCTCATAAGATCATAAGTTTGGTATCTCTGAACTCCTCTCCCTTCCCTCCTCCATGGAAATCCCTCATTATATAGGATTTGAAGGCTTAACCACCATGGAGAGGATCTCTCATCAGATCCACTAAGAAAGGGATATCTAAGATATTTGGGGAGAAAATATCTCTTAAGGATTTTGGGGAGGAAATATCTCTCAAGGATTTTAAGGAGGAAATATTTCAACCATCCATGAGATCCTCCACCTTCCCTAAAAAATAGGAAACCAAATGTGACTTGGATTCTCACACTTAATTAATTTATTTTCCATGAATATTAATAACAATTCATGTGCACTTGATTCTCACACTTAATCAATTTCTTTTCCGTGAATATTAATAATAATTCACGTATACTTGGTATTTTGGCCTTCATGTAATATATCTCTCCTCCACATTGACTAGGGATTGTGACATAGGTTATTCCATGGTTTCAAGGTGTATGAGACACTTATATGACACTTTACGACACTTAGGGTGAGGTACCTAGGTGTGTAAATTTCATGTGTAACAGAGGCTAGTTCTATCATCATTTCATTCTGAAAGTGACTGCCATGATCAGTGACAATCTCACTCGAGATACCAAACCAATTGATAATTTGGTTGAAAACGAAGAAGGTTGCAGTATTCCCATCGGATTTTATGGTAGTAATGGCCTCGTCCCACTTAGTAAAGTAGTCGACGACCACGATAATGTGTTTATGCCCCCCAACCGAAGTTGGGTTGCAATCGACGAAATCTACCCCCACTTGGTAAAGGGACCGACGGTAATGACTCGGTGAAGAGGGGTTGGATGCGAGTGCATTTTCCAAGTGAACACCTGGCAGGGGTGACACTTCTTAATTGCTTCGATACAATCCTTGAAGATAGTAGGTCATAAATAACTGGCTCCCAGGATTTTTTGGGCTATCGCAAGCCCAGATAGGTGACCACCACAAGCCCCTTTGTGGAAATCATTTAGGACTGAATCGACTTCCTCGTGAGTTAATAAACGACGCAAGATATTATCTACTCCTCGAAGATACAAAGTGTCACTAACGATGGTATACTTTTTGGCTTGTTATCTAAAACGTCGTCAATCATCTCACGAGAGATGTTGAGCGAACTTCAAGGTTTGAAGATATAAAACAATGTCTCCATACCAGGGGTCGGACAACGAGACAAGGAAAATGTGTTCATCTGCAAATGAATCAACATGGATAACATCCTCATCTAATCGTGGAAAATTGAATATTAACTCTGCAAAAACTAACGATTTCTTGGACTTGGCCGAAGAAAAGTTGAAATTGAACTCTTGTAAGATGACAATCCATTTATTATATTTCCTCCCTATGATAAGCCTCGTAAGGACGTATTGAAATGGATTGACATCAGCAACCACAGTAGTCTTGCAAAACAATATATAGTGACGTAAACGTTGTACTGTGTGAACGGTAGCCAAATCTATCTTTTCAACATGACAGTAATTAAGCTAAGGACTGAATAAATTTTCTCTAAGATAGTATATGACATGCTCATGGAACTCATCATCCTCTTGAACTAGAACCATACCAATCATCTTTGCATACGTGACAATATACAATGAGTAATCTCTATTGTAATTAGGGGATTTCAGCAGAGGGGTCGATACCAAGGCTTTCTTCAAAGCGTCGAAAGACTCTTGGGCTCGCTCATCCCAGATAAAATGTGTGTCCTTCTTCAATAGGTGCACGGAACCCTTTGTTATATTGGCATAATTCACTATGAACCGACGTAGAAAATTAGATTTCTCCTATAAACCTTGAAGTTTTCTAATCATGCATGAGGGAGGCAACTGAAGTATTGCCTCAACCTTAAGAGGATATACCATGATCTTGGTCTCGGAAACTAAAAATACTAAGAGATGACCAAAATTAATGCAAAAGATGCATTTGTGAGGGTTTAACTGGATTCTATAGTAATGACATCTTTCAAAAACTAGTTGAAGGTGTATAACATGATCCACTCTCTTGCGAGAGTGAGCAACAAGATCATCAAGGTAGGCTTCTACTATGTGCTTGAGATTGTGAAAAGAGAAATTCATGGCACATTGAAAGGTTGATCCGGTGTTTTTAAGGCCGAAAGGCATTTTCTGGTATGAAAAAGTACCCCAAGGACATACAAATTCCATCTTGTGTTGGTCCTCAAGTTTGATCTGGATTTGGTTATAGCCTAAAAATCGGTCGATAAAAGAAAATATCTTGCTTCTCGCACATTCATCGAGAATCTAATCAATGAAAGGCATGGGGAAGTTATCTTTAGGACAAGCCTTATTCAAGTCACGAAATTCCATACACACACAGATGGTTCCTATCTTTTTATTCACAGGAATGAGGTTGGATACCCATTCGGTCAAGGGAACCGGGTAGATGAAGCCAGCATTAAGTAGCTCCTCCACCTATGCCTTAATAACAGGAGCCTTCCTGGGATTTACAGCTCTAAGATGTTGTTGAACAAGTTTAGCATCCGGATAAGTTCTAATCTCATGTTTGACAATACGAGGGTCGATCCCTGACATCTCTTCACATGACCAAGAGAATACATCTCGAAATTCTTTGAAGAGTTCAGTGTAGATCAGAATTTCTTCTAGCGAACAATCCACACCTATATTTATGTTCTCAATATTTCCAGGGGTACGAGAGATATCGATCGAGACTGTAGGAGAAATACTCGCCATATTTCCTTTGGCAGAAATGTCGTGTGTATCAAGTAGAACTACCGCGTGACCGACTATCTCACTCAAGGT
>SNQJ01S0201397.1:0-16869 GCA_010110895.2 Picea sitchensis | reverse complement strand
TTGCTGATCTTGCAGGGTAGAGTCATATCTAAGAGGATCAAGCTGCATAGGACATCTTGGAGGCTTCCCAAGCACCTCCTTGACTTGGGTGACTAATATCTCCTCTCTTCTCTTTCTTCTCTTAGCATTTTCTGAAGTTTTCCATAGGGTTTTAGAGATTTAAATTAGCTTAACCTAACCTTACATTCTTTTGTAAAGCATAACCCTTAGGTTAGTTTCATTCCTTTATTCTTTATTCATATGCTTTTTGATCTCCATGATTGTGGCTAGATAATCTCATTTTGATTCTATGTCTAGATCTATTACATAACTTACTTTAGATAGCCTATAATCTATTGGTCTCTTGTTTGCTAAGTCTTGGTTCATTTCAAGCATATTTATTTTTGCACTTAGCATATTTTGAAAGAGGTTTTTAGATCTACTTTGGCAGCACCCTTTGAGGCCACGACATTGTGCATTTGTTAGGCTGCCTTAGCCCTTGGCCCAAGCCCCTTTTTGGCCACGGCCTCACCCTTTTCTGGTATCTTCTCCTCACGGCCCTGTGGTCTGTCATAAGCCCTCGGCCTGTTTCTCTTTGCATTCTTCCCTGTTTTGCAGTGACCATTTTCGGCCTGCCTCATTGTGCTCTCGGCCTTATCCCTTAAGCAGCCACATACTAGCCTTTTCTGCTCACGTCCTTGATATGCTTGTTTGCTGCACACACACACAAACAATTGGTTGGTGGTTAGCCTATCTTTACTTGCTTGCACCTTGCTTGGATCACAAATATTGATTGCTACAAGCTAACTTAATCTCTGTTTAGAAGCTTAACACATGTGCTAAATATCTCATCTTTTAAGTTGCTTAAGCTTTCACTATCCTAGTATCTATTTGCTAAACGTTCAACACATCTATGACCTAGTAATCTCATGCTCTTAAAAGTTTAATCTTTGGTGAAGTTGCTAAACACATCATATATACATTGGCTAATGTTTTAAAACTCTGTTTATATTAAAGCAATCTGTATGTGATGTTAGTTTGGGTGTATTGAACTCATTCAATCCTTCA
Source organism: Picea sitchensis (assembly GCA_010110895.2). Lineage (NCBI taxonomy): Eukaryota > Viridiplantae > Streptophyta > Pinopsida > Pinales > Pinaceae > Picea > Picea sitchensis. The sequence goes on along the minus strand of SNQJ01S0201397.1, from coordinate 15,822 downwards.
ATGTTCATGCTTTAGGTGTATGGCATACTGGCTTTAATAAGTTGTTGTCTGTGATCTAAATGTTATGACTGTTAAGTATTCTACTGCTATCATAAGCAATAACCTACTTAATACACCTAAAAGTTGCTGTGTGGAATTTTAAAACTGAAGTTCTGGGTATGTGTGGTAGCTGCTTGAAAGGTTTACTGTTTATGATCTAAGGTTCTAATTGTTTTCCATCTCTCTGCTGTCATAAACATAGAATTTCTAAATTACATTCGAAATGGTTCAGAATGCATGGGATTGATGGTGTAATGAGCTGATCTTAACGTCCTTGCTGTCCTTCATCTTGCTGCCAATACAAACACATTTCACACACCTAAATATCCACAACTGAGTTTGGATTAACAGCATAGCACACTTTTGCGAATTGTGGGGAGAATTGATTTATATGTTCATGGTATCTTTGCTACACTGAACACACACACCTTTGGTTGATGCTCACGGCCTAGTTTGGCTAACTGTCCACTCTGTTCACTTATACATCTTATGCTTGTAGGCGTGATAATCATGGTTTAATGCTCTATATTTTGTGCTTAATATGCTAATGGTATAATGCACTTGTGGTATGATCTTCACGGTTGAAATGATAATGGTTTAAACTTTAATGTTCATGCTTTATCTTTCCTATTAAGCTATCTCATTACAAGCACACATAAGCATCACCCATCTCACATGTTTATGATCTAAACATCTTAAGCGCTTCAGGCTATATTTTTCATTTTATCATTGCATGCTTCACTGTTTATGGTTAATGGTTATACTTTTCATGTGATGGTACTTTGATGTTTAAGACATTCGCTTATATCCCTTGCTTTATCTTTTATGTGAATGGTGGTGTAACTATCTATATTGCAAGCACTCTTTTAAGCATTTTTCACTCACTGCCTTACGATAAACAAGATAAAATCAAAGTGCTTAAAACTTATTAAAAACGAACCCAACCAACCTAACGATCCACCCGAGGATCCTAATAACACTTAGAAACATTCAGGAGTCTTTAAACAACTGTTTTTGCCATCTAAAACGGGTAAGGAGGATAGTAGTGAGGGAAGTGGCGGGGGACCGTCCCGTGATTTCGTCAGGGAGATCCCCTTGTCTGGCTAATGGTTAATGGTTATACTTTTCATGTGATGGTACTTTGATGTTTGAGACATTCGCTTATATCCCTTGTTTATCTCTTTTTTATGTGAATGGTGGTGTAATTCTCTATATTTCAAGCACTCTTTTTAAGCATTTTTCACTCACTGTCTTTCGATAAACAAGATAAAAATCAAAGTGCTTTAAAACTTATTAAAACGAACCAAACTGAATCCCAAAGATCCACCTGAGGATCCCAAAACACTTTAGAAACATCTAGAGTCTTTAAAACAACTGTTTTACATCTAAATTTGGATAAGGAGGGGATAGTAGTGGAGGGAAGTTTTATGGGGACCGTCCTGTGATTGGGAACTCTGTTCATTACTCCCACTCTGCAGTGGCGACGTATTGACCTTGGAAGCTAGGCTGGGGGGGAAAGCCCAGTATCTTGAGCAACTGGCAAGCTATTTTCCAGAATAAGGGAGTTGAGACACAAATCATAGTTAGGGGGTTGGGATCTGAAACGTTTAATAAGAACATTAGTTGTATAGATCACACTTGTACATGCTTCTTAAAGTATATGTATTGATAGGCTACATTTGTGATCATCTAAACCATCATATCTTTTATCTTGCAACTAACTGTTTAATCTTTCATGGTGATAATAATATATTGTCTCATGCTTTATTGAATATCTTTTAAACTAGTTATCATTGTTGTGGTGTGGATAGACAAGGTATTCAGTAGTCCCAATTTTGGGGGAAGTAACAATTTGCTTCATCCTTGAGTGCTTGAGTGGTAGGGATTGCTGTGCAAGGCAGCCCATGGGGTAAAGTTTACCATAGTACAAGTTTACCCTAGGGTGTGATTTATATATCTGTTGTATATCTTGTATTCATTGTGTGGATCTCTACATTTGTTGTACACAAAAATTTGTAAGTAATTCTAATATTGTGGGTTTGGGTAATTTGATTTGATTGTAATAATTTGGGTGGTTGTAACGAACCACCCCTAAACATTGTTGACCCCATTGGCCCAACCTTAGGCACTAGTCCCAATGACTTAGTGGGAAAGGGCTGACTTTGTATATAGATTTAGACTTAGATTGTACTCCTAATACCGTATTGTCATATGGGCTAGTTTCCCCTTGGCCTATAATCAATTGAAACTAACTCCTAACTCCTGTAATTAAAATTAACTTAGTAACATAGGAACAACCCCCCTTGGCTTCACTAGGAGGAAGCCTAGACTCAAGAAGTTCTTGTCAAGGTGATGCCAAAGTGGGGTAAGAACTGATATCAGGTTCCGGGAGGGGAAACACACCTAAGGAGTGGTGGGATCTCTAGCTCACGCCAGGTGTGCATAAGGGCTACAATGGGCTTCTTCAACCTGGTCCTAGGACCAAGAACCTACTGGGGAGCAATTAGGTCCCTCTCAGTGGTCTTTACTGCCTGGTTCTAGACCAAGAACCCCAGGGCTGCATAATCGGGGCCCCTGGGGTGGGTCTTTACCGGCTGGTTCTAGACCAATGAATATATACCCAGGGCTCCTAACAAGAGTCTTTTCCCACCATGGTTCAAGACCTGTATGGATCAACCAACCATACTGTATGGGTATCACCGATACTCTGTGGGCCTCTAGATATCTAGGGCTTTGAAGGTTTATACCCTGTACTAAGAACTCCCACCACTGGGGGCCCTAAGAAGGGTCTTTTGCCATGGTAATCACTCTGGCTTGGTCCCCTGCACTCAAATCCCTGGTGCACTGGGGGACCTAGATCTCAGGTAGGGTCTTTGCTATCCTCCCGAGAATGGCTCTTGCAACTGCAATAAATTCAATAATGAAGAGACGTAGTCTGATTCCCCCTTTAATCTCAGCGGTAACGAATATCTCCTGTGTCAGACTTTGATCCTAAATAAGACTTTTCTTCCTAGATCTATATCGTTTCTGTATCCCGCTATATGTTTTGAGGCTTCTCCATCATCAACCAAAATGTAAGAGTTCTGCCAAGATACAACTGTGTAGAGAGTAGACCCTAGTATTCTCCTTTTGTCTGCTTGGGAGATCCGCTTTTCTTTCCTGATTCTTCTCTCCTAGAGAGAAGCCATTGATGCTTCCCTTTACCTTTTCTGTTAGATCCAAAATATTTAGTGCAAGGTCCCAATAATTATCATAAAACACTTTTACTTTGGATAGTACTCAAAACCCCTTTCCTTTGTAAATGTTCCTTTGAATGATCCTTTGAAAGTTCTAAGGAAAGTTCTTCTGAGGAAGTTTTCCTCTCCTAATCTTGTACTAAAAGGTAACATTCTTTTCAATTGATGGATCCACTCCTAGTGGCCATTGGGTGACCTTCCAACCAAGCAAGGGCACCTCACACAAGCGCTTAAAGCCTATCAGCCCCGCCATTAACACTTGCAGGAGAAATAACCTGTGAAGACTTGTAAGGCCATCGAAGATGGTTTGGATGAGATCATCATCTTCCACAGTAATTCTTGTGACCAACAATTGATCAAGAATCTGTATATCCTTTGTTGAGTAGAAATGGAAGAGACAGACTCATTCTTCCATTTCGGGGCCATCATTTGTCTTCAGAATCTCTGGATGGGGTGCCATTCCTCTTTCTACAGATTTACTAGAGTGCCATAAAAATCCTTTGCCATAGCAGTCAAGATACGATGTCTATAATCAAAGATCACCTGGGCCATTAGCCCCATTTCTTCCACAATGTTCTCCAAGATTGGAATTTGGTCTTCCACCATGGATAAGAAACATCTAGCTCTAAGCCTTGAAAATATCTATAATCCTGCTTCAAACATTGAAGTTTGATGTCTCCCTGCCCTCATCCTCTAAGCCCATCAAATAGGATGAAGAGATCCTGCAAAACCTGTACAGAGTTTAACTGTTTGATCCCCTGACCTGTGGGCTCAAGAACCCAAGAGATACAGCCTCAATCATGTCCTATGCTCATACTCATGTGAAATTTCGAAGCTGAATCAACGTAATGCACTCCTTTATTCTTTTCTTTAAAATGGGAGATGTGATCTCTCGTTAAAATGATAAAGTCGATGCTAAAGTCGAAAAGTCAGCTGCACTAGACATACAAAATTCTAGGCCACACAATACATGGATTTTATCCCTGAAACCCAAAGAGGGACAAAACCCCAACAAACAATCTTCATTTATTGCAAATAATATGCAACATGAACTGGAATAAGTAATATCACCATGAGAATGTGCTTTAGAATGAGGTTGCCAGATTGAGAGTGCCCTAATGTGCTACCCGCAAAAGTATATATATGTTCCAGCTGGTCGGCCTTTTTTCATATTAAAAATATATATTTTACCGTAAAATATTCCTTCGGGTCAGCCTTTAAAAATATCCCTCGACATTTCGTTGCCTCGCAAAAAGTATCCGGTTCTAATGCACCGTATAATATGTGTAGCAAGAATGAAGGGGTAGATCTCAGATATATGTTAGGCGCAGCAGAGACATGAGGAGTCTGACTTAGAACTGAACAATGCATGTCTCAATACTCCCTTGACTAGATCACAATCAACTTGAATTTGTAACTTGACTTGTAACTTGTCTTGTAACTTGACCTATAACTCGTCTTTGCATGACAAGACAACTCGCCCTTGAGACTTCCCTTCGATTTCATGGTAAGGACAACTCGCTTCTCAGAACTGAACTTGCATCTTGATATGCCAACTTCATAATTTGAATCCCAACATGCCTAACTGACATGCAACTTCCAACACTTTGTCAACTTGAGATAAACCGAACTGACAGCGCAAACTCAATTTTTATAACTTGAGCTAGATAACCCGAACTTCTGATATGCCTTGACTTCACAATAAGGCAACCGCAAGCAACTCGTCATTCTTCCCATGGTGGATAAGGTCACACGTACCAACGCGACTAAATCATCAATATCATCATACTCACATCATTTGTATTAAGTGATATGAAGATTGTTTGGTTTCATCAATCTAGCTCACAGATTTGTACATTCATCCCTGTCATTAGATTTGTCATTTCTTTGTAACTCAAGCTCACAAGGTCAATTTGATGGTAATATGGCTCACAAGGTTTCTCGGTATCCCGATTCAAGGTTGCCTCAACGCTATCTCAATTTCATGACTCACAAGACTGCTTAATCTCCAAGCCTCCGGCTAGCCTCTCTGTGGGTGGTCACTTAAGACCTCTCAGTTGAGAATGCCTCTAATGTCGCTTACTAACATCTAGGTGTCATCATGATTGATGGATACTGAGGTCAAGCCTTCAAAGGGTGAGCCAATTTTGTAATACTCTATTGTGACATTAGAGGTGTTAGAATATTAGGGTAATTTTGAAAACAACAATCTCTTTTAAATTCAATGCAAAACCCTTAGACCAAGCATAGATGTATGTATAAATAGATCTATAGAAAGCAGAGACAGAGAAGAAGACAAACTTTGATAAAACACAGATCTTAAAGCAGATTAGATAAAGCTCATTCAAGATTTCATATAGTAAAATACAATTTATGCAAGCAAATAAACTCAGATCTCTAAAATGTTGATATGAAAACCCTCTCATGTAATAGTGCATCAAGTAAAATGTTGATGCAAAACCCTTCTAATTATGACAGATCAACAAGATACAAGACTTCTTTTCTATATGACAATGGTTCAAATAGCAAACAAGGAAGATCACTTGGATTCTAAATAACTCCGATCCTCAACTTTCAAAAGAAACAAATTAGAAACATAATTCCTCATGTTCAACTTTACCTCAGAAGATAGGGTATACACCACCACAAAAGAATTAGGGTCCGAGTGTTATGCTCAGTTAAAGGTTCGGTTCAGATATATTTGAGATCTTTATGCCAACGATGTAGGGGTTGATCTTTCATGCCACCATAGTTAAGGTAATTGGAACCAAAAGAAGAACACAACCCCAAATTTTAAAAACCATCACTACCGATAGGACAAGGTAATACACAGCAGGCTACAGGAATCACTCCCAATAGGCAAGACTCTACCTGAAGCACGAGACTCCTTCCACTGCATGACCCTTCCACAGCAATGCATTCCCTCTACAACAGGAAGTGACTCCCTTCCAACAGGAAGCTGTGACCTCAAAGACAAAGAAAGTAAAGAAATAGAAGGGACGTACTCCAAGGAGTAGAAGCACACAAGCAGTAAAGAGATGGAAATGTGCTATCCCTAACTCCCCTCCACCAAACAGGACTGCAAACATAATTTCAGCAGACTAAACTGAGGCCGCACCTTCAAGGGAAGCCCCATCAGCCACAAACAATAGGAAGTAATGATGTGTAAGGTAGGAGTAGAGTACGGTCTCTTGGGCCAGTGCAGTTTAAGGCAAGGTTAGGGATAGGCTAGGCTCTGGCTTATTAAAGAAAGTCACATTGTTTAAATTTAAATTTAATCATGTGACAAAAAATTCAAAACCCAAAAATAAAAACAAAAGTCTATAACAAGGGTGAGGGGTTTTATGTGCCCATATCAAGGGTAACAAAGTCCATAACCAAATAACCAAAAGCCCACAAATAAGTGAGGGAGTTTTTACAAAGCCCATAACCAATTGTGTAAAACAATTAAATAAAGGTGGCATTACCTATCCCTTCCAAATCATAAGGGTGAACCCATTACTCACTCATCATCATTGCATATGTGACTTATCCCTCATGTGGTTATATGTCCTTCAAGGAAGGTCATGTACCATCGTTTTACACCAAGAGACTAAGGATCAAATCTACGTCTCTGTGCATGAGCACCCTGGACCTACCCAGGGGTCTCTAGATATCATATCCTTAAATGTTTGGTCCCACCAAGACTTCCATGCTCTGTGCATGGTTGGCCCCTGACCCAAAATCTGGCCCGGATATACCTAGGGTCTTCGTAAAATGCTTGGTCCTGCACTGGGCACTCCATGCTCTTGCATGGGTACCTCGACCTGCATCCAAATTTGAAGATATCTAGGGTCTCTTAAATGCTTGTCCTGTACCTTGTAAGACTTCCATGCCCTGCATGGTACCTCGGGTCAGCAAATTCAAGAGCCCTAGAGGAGACTATATCTCAAATGCTTGGTCCTGCATCAAGAACTCCCATGCTGCCCCGTGCATGGTTACCCCCGGATCCACATCCTGCGGGCCCCTATGATATCTAGGGTCTTAAATGCTTCTGGTCCTGCACTGCCAAGACTCTACAGTTCCGGTTACCTGATCCACCAGGCCCTAGATATCTAGGGTCTCAAAATGCTTGTCCTAAAACCAAGACCCCCATGCTCCCAGTGCATGGTTACCTCGACTCCAGCCCAGGCCCAGACATTCGCCTAGGGTCTCTTTATCAATTTATCCCGCACTCATACCACCCCAGGCGCGTAATCGTAATCTAGATTCGGGTCTTAGGGTCTTAGCCATCCCTCCGTGAGAATCGGCTCCTCATGCACGATAAATTTAACACCCCGCTAACAAGAGGTATCTCACCACACCCAAGCTTGTCACGAAAGTATGCAAACTCTATCAAAGGCAGCGGCTTGCGAAGATGTCCATCATTCCGCTCACTGGCCTGATGACACCGTATCGAACTTTCCCAATCATAATCCATGTAACAGATATCCTATATTCTACCGTACTCTGACCCTCACAAACACCGGGTTCTCCTCGCGGAGCTTTAGATGTTTCTGATTGTCACAAAGCAGGCAACCGTGGGCTCAAGCCTCAATTCAATAAGTCCGAAAGTAACTTCGAGCCACACCGCTTCCGCCAAGCAGCCATTAGGAGCTATATACTCATCATAGTTGCTTTGGCTATGAGCCCGCTTTCCTACCGGACTGTGGAACGGCGAATGTAATCCAAGACTCGCTGGGCCATCCGGGAAGTACTTTTCCCATTCACAACACGCATCCAATCAATCATATTGGCAAAATATCACACCTCTTACCTGATGTATCCCCGACCATAGCGGCGGTCCCCGGAATATATTCCCGCTGTGATATGTTTCACCGTAATCATGTAAGTGTTTTGTCTGATAATGAATCGCCTGCATTGGGCCAAGATAGCGCGTATATCTCGGTCTCTCTCAGATGTAATGATACATCAAGGGATCCAAATGATCCGGCTGGCTACAGGGTCTTCCTCGGATCTCAACCCCGTGGACTTGATCTTGGAGTTTCTTTGAATTTGAGATCATTGGAGTAGACATGAACTTGCAGTCCATCATGCAAATCAAGCAGGATATCATCGGTAGATATTTACTCGGGAGTGAGAAATATTTCTCCGTGGTTTCGCTAAACTTTAAGCCTAAAGTAGCAGGAGTCTCAGCATCTTTCTATTTCTAAATTCTTTTAGAAAGCTCCCTCTTATAGTCTGAAAATGCTATTAAGTCTTCCTCTCCAGTGAGGAACAAGCCATCCACATAAAGAACTAATAGAACTGGATGATTTTGAATGACCTTTGTATGTGATTTGGATCTGCTATGCCCTTGGTGAATCCAAGACTTTGTAAGAAGTCATTAATCGCTTTACACCAAGCTCTTTTGGAGCTAACCTGCATGCTAGTTTCTTTGAGTTTATATACATGATCTTTTATTGTGTGTGTATGAAGCCTTCAGCTTCTAATGTAACCTTCTTTCACTTCAATTGAGGGAAAGTACTGCACATCCATCCATGTAATGCATCCAAATAATCGGCCGTAAGTGAAATAATAGTTCGATAGACGTAATACTCCGCAATGGAGCAAAGATTTTGTCGTAATCAATACCTTCTTTCCGAGAGAAGTTCTCAGCTACAATCTTGCCTTATAATTTCTAACGCCATCCACGTATGCTTTTATTTTATAAAGTCATCTAGAAGCTACCAGCATTTGTCGAGGTCTGCAACCAATCGGCCCAAAATATCATTCTTCAAGATAGAAAGCATTCTTCTACCCATTGACCTTTCCATTTGATGTTTTAGAGGTGCATCAGCAGTGTTTTGGTTGTCTGTGAGTCAATTCATGAAGCATCTGAAATTGTAATCGGTATTTATCCGTTTTCTTCGCTTTCTCCGAAAATACCCTTCTGCGGCCGAAAGTGCCTTCGCTTCCTCAACAACATTTCATTTGTATAATTGCTCGGTTTCCTTCGACAGAGGTAGCCGAGATTGGAAATTCAATAGAGTCTCTAGATGGGTCTGCTTCAATCTCAAAGAATTTCTCCATCCGCCTTTATCCTGAGAAGGAGAATCCAGCATGGATCTTCCTTTCGGCCTCCTGTGGTCAAGCACATAAAAGATCTTTTGGGTCTGGCCTAATACTGCCTCTTCTCAAGGAAAAGTTATATCACTACTACTTCAATTTAACACCCTTTGTCCCGGATAAACTCGCATTTTGAGGTTCTTCTTGCCATTATATCCCAATAATAAAAATTCCTCTCTACCTGACTGGCCAAGTTTGGTCTTCTTTGTATGTATGTAAACCTGATCAAAAATTCTCGGGATGTCTAACTGATGGTTTACAACTCCGTGGAACTTCTTCTAGAGTTTCGACTGGCACTTTGTGAGGGTATCTATTCCTCAGATGTATATTGTTGTATCAAGTGTTTCCAAGAGAGAAAGTGTGGTACCTCGATCATGCATCAAGGGACTGGCCGCTTCTGCTGCATGGTCCCGTTTCTTAATACGCTCACGAATTCTACTTTATGAAGGCTGGGCATGTACCACTTCTTAATCCCAGAGATGCAGAGAAAGTTCAATACTCTGAGGGAGTCAAATTACATTGTCCTGCTCAAACTCGGATGTGCCTCCCTGTCTGGTTTTTGACAAGATTTTAAAAGTCTTGAAACCTCATGCAGCATTCATCTTTAAATAAAAATAAATCCAAGTTTTTTTAGAACAATCATCAATAAAGATAATGTAATAAATACAGCCACTCATGAAAGGTGCAGACATAGGACCACAAAGGTCAAAATGAATTAGATCTAAAAACTCCGTGATGATTTTCTCACAGCAGAGGATAGGGTTTCTTTGTGTTCTACCAAGTGAACAACCTTTATGATGCTATTAGATTCAAATGTGAAACATTTCTGGTATACCTCATACCATCTTTTGTAAACCCTGAGTAAAGGGCGGTTCAGTGCCTCAGTCTCCTGTGCCAAAGCTTGTAAGGATTTATTGTCTCATGTGCTAGGGCTTGAATGGAATTTGACTCGAAGTTTATGCTAAAACTACACTCAATAATGAAGTCCTTGCAATTGTTATAGCAGGACTTGGATCATTAATTGAGGACCATAAGGTTTTGCCCTTGAAAATACCATCAGAGTAACCTTTTACTCTAAACTGAATGTAATTATATTCTTCTTTAAACTGTGTACATGTAATTTCCATCAATAAGGAAAGATGTTACCCTGAAATTCAAAATAAATAGGAGCCAAACCTTTTATCTCTAGTGCTACTTCATCACTTGAAGGTCTGCTAACCTTTGCTTTGTAATTCCTCAGTCTTGATAATCGGTAAGGTTTTGTTTGAAACCGGCCATGTAAGGTTTCGAGGCCCTACCATTCATTAACCAAATCTCCTCCTGGGATCCGGGTGATGGTACCCCAGAGTGTAAAACAAGATAGTGTCTTCAGAATTTTGCTCCCCAGGAATGTTCGGTCCCATTTTTTGAGGCTCTTCTTGAGGTTTAACCTCTTCATTTACAACTGAGGCTTGAAACCTTTGGAACCTTCCTTTTCTTTTCCACTGGTTTTGCCTCTCGTGACTCTCTTGTATAGTCCCAATTCTCTACTCTGCAATTGTAAATAATTCTACTCCTAGATGTATGAGGGATTTATGAGATGCACTGCGGGTTTCCATCTTTTCCTTTTGACTTTTGGAACTTCTTCCATCTCTTGTTTTTTGCTGCTAGGGCATGTTCTTGTATGACAGGAAAGTCTTTTCTGCTGCTCATTCTTCCTTCCTCTTCCAAGCAGCCATGCTGCCACAGCCTTGCAAAGGTTGGTTGGTTTCTCTTCCATTCACAGAGGTAAGGAAGACTCCTAAATAGTCAGAAGTCCATCAATGGTCAGCTTTGACCCGCATCATCATCTTCCACTGGAAACCCATTGCAATCACCGATTCTAACTGAGATCTTGGAGAAGAAATGGGAAGCATCGTGGGCTGGCCCCTTTCCATTTTCATAGAATGTATCGCTTTCAAGACTCTTTTCTCCTGAGTGTGTAATCTTCCTACAGAGGTCACTTAAGGCATCAGAAGCATTCTCTTAGAGCACCTAAGGGACCTATTAGAAACCAAGTTGTCTCTTTGACAATTAAGGGATGATATTCGGGTCTTGTTTTGTTTCCTTAAAAGTTCTCATTGCTATTGTAGTAGGTTCTTCAACTCTCCAGTAACAAAGTCTTCTAAATCATACCAGAATAGGCTCCATTATCCCTCAGATTTTAACGAATGAAGTTTCTCAAATGCAAGTCCAGCTCTTCACTTGACTGATAGTTTAGACATGGTTGTAATTTGTAAGACAACCCTAAAACAAAATGGATCTCTGTAGACTCAAGTTAGATTTGAGTTCTTGATAATCTCTACAAAACAATATAATTACGTTAATATTATTAGGGTAATTTGAAACAGCAATTTCCCTTTTAATTTCAAAAAGCAAAACCCCTTAGATTCAAGCATAGACAAAGCATGTATGCCAGATCTATAGGAAAAACAAAGGATGAGAAGAAGACAAACTTTGATAAACCTCAGATCTTAAAGCAGATTAGATAAAGCCCATTCAAGATTATAGTAAACACAATCTATAAGCAAATAAACCCGATCTCAAACAAAGATATGAAAACCCTCTCAAGTGTAATACAGCAGATCAAGCAAACATGATGCAAACCCTTCTACTATGATGCTAGATCAACAGTTGATAAGACTCTTTTCTATATGACCTGGTTCAATAGCAAAACAAGGAAGCAAGACTACTTGGATTCTAAAATAACTCGATCCTCAACTTCTAAAAAAGAAACACAAATTAGGAAATATACACTGGGTACCCAACTTTACCTGGTGGAAGATATAGTGGCCACTCACTGAGCAAAAAGAATTATAACCTGAAAAGGTGCCTGCCAAAGGTCTTGCTCGACCTATCGGTGGAGGATCTTTTAAGCCAACGCTTAATGGATCTTTCATGCCACCATGCTTAAGGTAATTGGAAACCAAAAGAAGAACACAACCCTGAAGTCAAAAACCCTCCTACCTACCGAGATAGAACAAGGCATACATGTGCCAGAAGCCATGCCAGGAATTACCCCCACACAAAGGCACAGACTTCTACTCAAGCAATGCAAGGACTCTTCCTTCCACAGTAGCTGTGACCCTTCCATGTGCAGCTGTACACATGTGCACAGCATTCTCACAATGTAGAAGTGACTCTTCCAACAGTGTAGAAGCAGACTTCCAAAGACAAAGAAAAGCAAGAAATAGAAGGGACGCAATTTCCAAGGAGTAGCTACAAGAAGAGATGGGATACAACTAACTCCTCCACCTCAAACAGACATACTTCAACAACTAGAACCGAGGTCGTGACCTCTGCTGGAAGCTCCACACGCTACAACAACAGGAAGTGCAATGATGTAAAGGTAGGAGAGAGTAGGGTCTCTTAAATAGTAGATTAAGGCAAGAAGAAGAATGGCTTTTGTTAGAAAGAAAGTCACATGTTTAAACAAAACTTAACTGCGACAAAATTCAAACCCAAAAAATGTCATCAGAAAAAGCCCATAACAAGGGTGAGGGTTTCTGGCAAAGCCTACAAGGGAAACAAAGCCTATAAACTCAAATAAATCCAAAAGCCTACACAACAGGTAGGGTTTTACAAAGCCCATAAACTAACTAAACAATTCAAGGTGTAGCTACCATCTCCAAACCATAGTCCCATTACTTTGTGATTAATACCGTGATATAATTTTTATCCCCCTGACAGGTCCTTCTCAAGGAAGGTCATAAAAATTCATCAAGTTCTTACACCTGCTGTCAGGCACCAAGGATCAACCTAATTCTGCATGAGCACTGGACCAAATTCAGGGTCTCTGATATATCAAGGGTCTTAAATGTTTGTCCTGCACTCAAGACTCCCATGTTCTGTGTGTATTATTACCTCCCTGGACGCAAATTCAGGGCCCCGATATATCTGTGGTCTTTAAATGCTTGTCCTAATAACAAGACTTCCCATGTCAGTATTGGGTACTCTGGATCTGCAAATTCAGGGCCCTAGAGATATTCTGGTCTTAAACGTTTGTCCCACTCAAGACTTCCATGTCTCCTGCATGGGTACCTGGTCGTTCTGTGGGCCCTAGAGATATCTAGGGTCTCAAACAAGCCATTGTCCTGCACCAAGACTCCCCCCATGTTCTAAGCATGGTTACTTCCCTGATTCAAATTCGTGGGCCCTAGATATCTATAGGGTCTCTTAAAATGTTTGGTCCTGACTCAAGACTTCCATGTTCTGTGAAGCAGCAATTCCCTGATTCCACCAAGCAGTGGGTCTTAGTGAGATATATTTAGGGTCTCTAAATGCTTGGTCCTTAAAACTAAGACTCCTGGCTGTTCTGTGTGGTTAGGTTACCTGGATTCCAAATTTTTGTGGGCCCTGTATATCTCCTAGGGTCTTTACTGAATTTGGTCCCTTCTACCATACCCCAGAGTGCACCTGGGCCTAGATTCTGTCTAGGCCCTGGCTTACCTCCGTGAGACTGGCTCCTGCTGCATGTAAATTTAACAAGAGGTCCTTGCCTCCCCCAGATCTTGGTGGCAAATAAAGATAGGATACTGTGACATTCTTCTGCCATGTGTGGAGAGGGATGCTGGGTGGAGGGAGCTTGGAAAATTCCCCAGTCCAACCCTTTGGGTGGGATTGGTGCAGTCCACATGAGAGAGGTTTACAGTTTTAGCTCTATCGTATTTTATATCTCTTGTTTTAACAGGCACAAGAAGGAGGGAGGGCCACAGCTAAGAGGTGCAGGGAAGGGCCCAAACAGGCTGGCTAAGGCAGCTACAGAATGGAGAGGGGCCTCTATCTTAGGAGTGATGCTGCAGCTTGGACAGCAAGGAAGGGGCTGCAACAGCAAGTATAGGAGGGAAGAAGGTCTGCTCAAGTACAGGAGTTGAGGCCAGTTTTGAGAGCAGGCAGTTACAGGTATGCTGGGCTGAAGTTTTGGGTTGTTACAGGAGGTAACAGCAACAGTCTGAAGGGCTGTTACAGGGAGTAACAGCAAGACTTATAGAGCTCTTACAGCCAGGATATAGACTTTGGACAGTAAAGTTCTAGACAGCAGGCTGCTGACTTTGAGGACTGATTTGGTGGGCTAGAGCAGCAGAGAAGAGTGGAGACCTGCTGCAGTCTTGGAGCAGTCTTTGGACAGTTGTTAATGATTGTAACAACCAGCCTAGTTGCAGGAAAGAGGGCTGTTACAATCAGCTAAGTTGACCAGGCTTGGGCACAGAAACCAAGGAGGGTTTCTATGGTGAATTTGTAAGTATTTGGCAATTTTCTTTTGTAAAGAATTGGGCCATTGTCCCTGGTACAGGAGCCCTTTGTTCTGGATGTACGAACAAGAGATTTTGGCATTAAATACTTGTGTACCTGTGTATGATCTAATTGTTAGTTCCTATCTTCCACTGCTAAAATAGTTAGGCATCTCAGTGTGTTTATGTTTACAGTTCAAATTGGGTAAATTTGTGTCTAACTGTCGAAATAATAGACCAGACCTGAGGTGTAGACGAAATCTAACAAGCAATGCAAGGACTTAGATGTACTTTTTATTGTATATTTTCTTTTACTGTAATGGAAGATGCAATTTTTCAAAAAAAAAAGTGAGGAAAAACTCCAATTCAAACATCCTTCTACAGACTCTGTAACTACAGAATGTGGACGACTAACATTGGAGTGCTTTTACTATCTTGCAAATTGCAACTACATACCTTTTCTAAAGCAGATAGATGCTTGATATTTGTATGTAAATTTAACGGCTATCATAGATTCAAATGAAATGAATCTATCAACCAAGCTCATCCAATTAGGAAACAACATCAGTCATGTAACCATATTTAATATTATCATACAATGTGAGATGCCTAATGTCATGTAACATTAGGAGAGAAGTCAAGTATCTTGTTTTAGTTGATGTCATATTCAAGTCTCCGTACCTGGTATGTATACAAACGAATGGGTGTATTGTCATCCCTTCTGAACTGTTTGACCCTGCTTCTAAACGTAGAAACATAATCATTATCATCATTATTTTCACTCTGGGCATCTGACTCACGATTGACTTCCTCCTTATGCTTCTCATTAGTATTGGAAGAGTTGCTTCGAAGATTTGCATCTGTGGTAGTACTAGAATTTTCAACCATGACCCCGGAACTACCCATCTTGCGAACTTCAAACAAAGGAGATCGTCCTGTTTATGAAGCATCAGTCACAACAGTTTAATACAGTATCATAAAAAGAAAGCATTGTAGCAAGCTTGATATTTAACATATCTTGTTTGACATTTCTGCAAAGCTTGAAGGGTATTATGAATCATGCGGAAAGGGTGAACATAATAAAATAGAAATCCTGAAGGAGTGCAGATGATAAAACAGAATACCTGCAAGAACAGCATCCACAGTCGCTTCTAAGCTATGATGAACTCGCCATTCAGTCAGTGATATCATCTCCACAGCACAAGTAAAAG
>SNQJ01S0201396.1:0-16869 GCA_010110895.2 Picea sitchensis | reverse complement strand
GACCTCTTATAACTTCCAAAAAATCCTTATAACACCAAGTACAACAAAACGTCTTATAACTTCAAAAAACAATTTGTACAAAAACCCTCCTTATAACATCTTTGTAGAAAAATACAAAAAGACATCTTATAACTTCCATAAACTCCTTATAACTTCCAAATACCAAATACAGTCAATTAGAACTTTGAAATGCATATAAAATATATCACAATACTGATTTATGAATTATGGTGAAGTTAACATAGCGAACAATGACCACTCTATTTGTAAAGTTTGTAGAGTTCTTAATACAATGAAAGACAAAGCAATCTCATTTCCAAAGTTAATGAAAGTAATCAATAGCCAAGAAAATAATCAATACATGTACTTTATATGTCATAAAATTGGACACTTCTTGGCATATCCAATTGTTGGTTTGCATAATCGATGTTGCTATCCATGTCTATCTGCTAGAGAAAACAACCAAGAAGTCATCTTCCTCATTTAGCATCCAGTGTAATGTATTCTAGAAGTAATGTCTCCAAAGTAGTCAGATATTGTCTTGACCTCCTCCAGCCTCATCCTTAACGGTCAAGCATCATTTTTAACAGTCAAATGCAGATGGTGTCAACACGTGTAGAGTCAATCTTTGGAGAAGAAAGCATGCATGATTGGTCATCTCCCATCAGCACTGTTTTCTTAGTAATATTGGACAGTTAAAACATGTTTATTCATTTATTCCACCAATTTGAACTCCCCCAATCGATGTTATATGCTCATACTTGCATATCAGAATGCAAAAGAACTTCATCATCCACCAGCAGCACAAACTAAGGGGAAAAGGTGCAAGAGTGAAACTGCATTTAAATTTTATTTGAAATACTAATATAAAATCAAAATATGAATATACAGAGTGGGTACATATTATTAACACTTAAAATTTTGGAAAGGTTTCTTGCAATGGATTCAGAGGCAGTGAATTTATGGACAAATCTTTCTTGCTCACGGACAATCAGCGACCATACAACCTCCTCTGCGCACAGTCAAATATTAAATTTAATTTCAGATATTGTGCTCTCTATGAAATCCCTTGCAAAAACTTTAAATATGTTTGCATACATCCAAGGGCTTTGTTGAATATGTGGCCTATAGATTCTTCAAATTCTTTGTCTGTGGAGCAGATTTGAAGGGTTCTCAGGGCAGGAAATGATATAGAAACGAGATTGAAAGGTATGTGATTCGAACTCTCACCAGGGTTAGGGAAAATGGTTTTGACCAGTTTCCACGGACTTGAAGAATATTTATAGATATTCTTTCTATGGGCCAAGTCGCAAAGAGGGTTTGATCACAATTATAAGCTTTCTGCAAAGTGCCCAAGGCTATTCCCTACAATTACCGATACCAATCTTGTTTTGACCCCTGCACCTTCCAGGTGCTCTTCCAGGTTGCCACTCGCACACAACCTTCACATACTTCTATTCTATGCACGATGCCTTTAATTCACTTGGCATAATAGCCCATAAAATCAACATTAGGCTTATTAACATCAGGCTTTCCATCAAATTAACAACATGCTCTGATACCACATGATAGAAATAGAGAACACGAAAATAACCAATATATGATAAATCAAGAAGATGGGTAGAAAAGGCATAGAATACGAATCAATTCATATGTACATCAATGGTACATTAATAATACAACTTAATGTAACAACCCAACAACCATATCATAAGTAATTGATTGTTAAGATCTAGTTAGGACTTAGGATTATTTCTAACAAAAGGGTGGTTGAAGTCAAGTCACATTACTTGCCTTGCTATTCATCGAGGGATCCTTACAATGATCTATGTGACTCCATAAATGCATGAAATGTGTTGTGATTTCCATTTCTAATCAAGGAATGGGATGTTTATCGACCTTAATGAAAATATCCCCAAATTTTAGAGATATGGCTTGATTGGAAAAGCCATCCACTAAACTATTATTTTCCCTGAGCATGTGAAAATATTGATGGAAGGGATTCTTTTGCTTCTTGCCTTGCCTGAGTTATCATTGATGGTAAAAGGTAATTGTCTAGGGTAGAATTCATTACCATATGACTAATGGTTTCCTTTGAATCTCGTACCTCAATGTCTGAATGCGAGAGTTGTTAGCTATCTTCAGACCTTGAAGTAAGGCATAGACTTCTGCAAGATTTTTTGAAGAAATACTAAGAGCCTAGGCATAAGATATTTCAATTCCTCCTTTGGGTCTCATGATAACTCTTCTCGCACTTGCCACCCTAATAATAATGAATTAAGTTAATAAGTGGACAAATTCATTGTTTTCAATAGAAATTTTTCTAAGTCCAATAGAAATTTTGTTAAAAGTTATAGTTTCAATTTATCGATAGGAACTTTGACCATGGAACTTTGTGTTTATGGGATTTGGCCTATTTAAGACAACCCAAATCACGAGAATTTTGAAAAAAAATGAATGGATTAGGGTAGAAATTTTTCTCATTGGGAAAAAAATAAACTCAATAGAAAAGTTGAATTTTTCCACTTATTAACTCACTCCTAATAATAATATATCATGTAATTTAAGGTCACAATGCACTTGAACATGAAACTTATATATAAAGCTCTTGTTTTTTGTTAAGAAATAGATCACAAACACAATGCAATAAAAGGATTTGGCGGAAAAGGATTTTAATTCATTCTCAACACGTGTATTCATATCATGATATCAATTTATAGTACATGCATTTGACCACTTCTAGATCTAGATCTCACTAAAAACTCAACAATGGATAATGACAATACCTCATCAATAGATAAGGATGAAAACTCATAAGAATGTGGTCTTGGAATTTGTGATTGTATAGGGACTCATAGTCTAACATTCCCCCTCTCACACACAAGTATGAATAATTATACTAGTAAGAACACAATAAGAAGTGCATAAATTGGTATCATCTTTAATATTCAATATGAAACTTGTAAACTAAGCTTTAATGAAGATATGCCTGAAAAAAAACACCAAATATAGATGTTGTATGGTTCATATAAAATGAACTTTGAAAGAGAGCAATTTTTTTGGAAGTGAACAACTGCCATATCTGAACATTCGATGATCACTTGATCATTTTCCAAGTGATTTGGCTAAAAGAAATTGGCATCCTCTGCTATTTGGTGAACAAATAGAATCACCATTATGCTATCAATGAACAAATAGGACCACCGAAGTTCTATATGAATTTAGACACAATTAGGTGTTGATCAACTTTCTAATGAATAGTTGAAGAGCAATGGGAGGATTCTAGATTCCAATCTAGAACTTCCCAAATATGTTGATTTGATGAGATTTGTTTTGATTTTTCGAGTGCAATAGATAATACCACAATATTTATGAAAACTAATAATTACTTCTAATGGTGTTTTTTTTTCACATTTCAATTTATCATTAAGCAATTATACTTCAGAAATTCAACCATATAAATGTTGTAGAATAATAGTAGAGATCACAAAGAGAATACAAGATTTACTAACATATGTGAATTGTTTGAGTTACAAAAGAGCCAAACTGGCTCCTTATTTATACTAAACTAATCTCCCAAACAGACACGACTTCTCACTTTTCACATTATGAAGACCCACCATAGTTACGAAATTCAACACTCACTCTTAACTAGGGAGGTATTCATAACAACCAGCTAAATGTACTCAAGTTGACAAAAAAAATCTATATATGAAAAGGTCATATCAAAAAATATCACCATCATCATCTGCAACATCAGCAGCAACCTATCATATGAAACATCATATGGCATCAACTCTCTGGGCCATACTTCATTTGAGTAATCGGGCATGATGCTTGAATAAGTTAGGTGTTAAAACCTGCGCACTCAACTGAGTGTCCCGCAGTTGTCACGCACTCAACAAAGTTTCCTGTGACTACAAGGACCATTCTTCCTGATCAGATCACCATCTGTGCCACATGAAGAATGTCAGTTCTTTCAAATGTTGAAAGCCACATCATGGGCTACAAGGACCATTCTTCTAATCAGGTCACTACATGTGCCATAGAATAATGCCAGTCCCAAACGTCTTTCTCTAATCAAGTCACCATATGTGCCATAGAGAAAATGTCAGTCTTGTACCAACCTCCCTAATCAGGTCACCATTCATTCCATAGGGGGTGAACCATTCATCTTGATCAGGTCACCATCTGTGCCACAGGAGAATGTCAGTCCTAGACCATTTTCTATAGAAAATGTCAGTTTATGATACATTAGCAATCTGGACCATTCTCCATAGGGAGAAATTCATTCTAGAAGCACACTGACTATCCACAATGCAATAATATCAACACTCCCTCTCAACCAAGGGAGTAATCTCCACAAGCCCCAGCTTATCCTTGAAGTATACAAATTTCCCTTTGGACAAGGGCTTCGTCAAAATATTTGTTATCTGCTCATCGATGGAGATGTATTGGAGCTTCACTTCTCCCTTATGAACTTTATCATGGGTGTAGTAGATGTACTTGATCTAAATGTGCTTCGATTTGTCATGGAACACGGGGTTCTTTGAAAGCTTCACACAGCTTTGATTATCACAGTATATCATGGTCGAATCCAGTGCCTGGTCAAATAGTCTGGAAACCAACTTACTGAGCCATATTGCTTCCATACAAGCATCACAAGTTGCAATATACTCTTCCTCTGCAGTGTTGAGTGCGAAAGACCTATATTTCCTACTATCCCAAGATATCATAGCATAGCCAAAACTAAAACATACAAAAGAAGTACTCTTTATGTCACTTGTTCTCTCTGCCCAATCGAAATTTGTATATCCCTATAGTTGTACATCATTGTTTGAGACATATCTTAAACCATAATTTAGAATGCCATGCAAATATCCCAAAATGTGATTTGCGACTATCCAATGATCATGTCTCGGTTCCACCTAGAACTGGCTCAACATGTTCACAGTGAAGCAAATGTTTGGCCTGGTATTAGCCAAACACATGAATGAGCCAATCAATTGTCGGTATGTGGAGGGGTCTACCAGATCATAATCGGAGACTCTCAAATTATTTAGGTTTGTCATCGTGGGAGTTTCCATGGATTTGAAATTCATCATCCCAAACTTCTGAAGGATCTTCACAACATACTTTCCTTTACCTAGGAATATTTCACCAAGCTTCTACCATACTTCTAGTCCCAAATAATAGTGCATGAGACCAATATCCTTCATGTCATTTTCAAAGGCTAGCTCCCTCTTACACAGAATAGTGAGAGGCTCTGCACCCGTCAGAAATAAGTCATAAACATATATTAGTAGAATCACAGGTGCATCATTCATAAACTTGTAATAAAGGTTTGGATCAGCATAGCTCTTGGAGAGTCCAAGTCTCTTCAATTAGTTGTCAATCCATTCATACCAAGCTCTTGGAGCTTGCTTGAGTCCATACAAGGATTTCTTTAATCTGAAAACATGGGACTCTCTCTTGTGCACCTAAAAACCTTGAGGTTGTTCCATGTACACTTCTTTTTCAATCATCCATTGAGAAAATTTGTCTTCACATCCATATGATGTAGACTCCATCCCATGGAAGCTGTAAGAGAGATAATGGATCTGATAGAAGTGTATCTAGCAATAGGATCAAACGTCTCATCATAGTCTTCTCCCTCTTTCTGGGAGAACCCTTTAGCCACGAACCTTGCCTTGTATTTATCAATACTTCCATCCACTGCATGTTTAATATTGTAAATCCACTTGGAAGTCATCACTGACTTTCCCTCAATTCTATGAGCACTGTATACTCACAACTACTTCCAAGGATTCATAATCTTGTGTTGAACTCACATATTCCTTCTTCAACGACAATCCATTAATCAATGTGTCCAAAGGCATAGCTCTCTACGGCTGAAACTTCCAGGGACACGATGCTTAGCAGCCAAAGGTCATCTTCCCTTAGTCCTCAGAGCTCAATTTCTATTACTACAACAATGGCTTTCCTTCCAATCTCAAAGGTGGCCTCGATCCCAGCTTGGACTATATTTACTATCTTTTTACTCAGTCCATAAATAATCAGACTTTACTAGGTTAGGGTTTCCAGGTAAAATGGCCTCTTGAATAGAGAAAATATCAAATTAGTGATGCTTATCTCAAGAGTAACCTACCCCTTTCCAAACATTTGAGGAAAAACACACCCTAAATATACACACTCCATGCACAGTCATCGAGCTTGGCCACATGAGACATGGAATTCCTTCATTTTCTTGTTGCCATGTTAAAATTGCCAGAGAAAATGTCATTTACTACCTCAACCGATCTAATTCTGAACAAATATAATGACCTTCTCTCCCTGGATTCAATCTCAGTTGAAATAATAACAAAATCCATTCTCGCTTGGCACCAACACACTGGCTCTCATCGAGTCCATAATATCACTTCTTGCCTCAAGGTAGAGACGACTTGGTAGCAATGCCTCTTATGATATATTGAACGCTTGATGGGTAATAAAAACCACCATAATCAACCATTTCAGCCTTCAATGTCCAACAAACTTCTGCAGTGCATGGGGTAATTACACCGAGTTTCTTCTTTGTCGATAACATTTTTCACAATCATTGTTCCTTCTTTCAGCAAGAAGGCTATCGTCGTTCGTGGGAATCACACTGATTCATTACAACCCCAAATCCAAACAATAAACTTGACGGTTGCATCGCTCTCTCGTGTCTGCTACATTGACTTCATTACTAAGTTGAAGGAGGCAGCGTTGGGCACACTTCTATAAGCTTCCATCTATGTGACCAAATCCAGTGACTCACCCACGGATGCATCAATTGTCAAATCAACACACAAGTTTCTTTAAAGCCTATAAGAGTAACCTTCCACAATAACTCACTACAAATGGTTGCTCACCTTGGCACATAATAGAACGGTCTAATTCAACCAATCCTCACCGGTCCACGATTATCCCTTGTCCCACAAACAAGGGGGTCTCATACACCAATTTGGTGTGTTGGCTTGGCCATGACCTTAAAAATAGATTATTATTATTATCCATTGACTTTAGTCTTTGGTAACATGTTGTCATTTGCATTATGAGAACCCAACCGCTTGTAAAAATTGCACAACCATCACACAACATAACTTAGGTGACACACCAACTACACTGCCCAGGCATCACTCACATTGTCTATTCTCACATTTGTGGAACCATCACAAACACTACTTGTATAACTAAGGCAGCATGTGTCATAGTGTCTTAAGCATGAATAGATCACCCCTCTTGTCAACAATTGGATACCCCAACACCATGTTAGAAATTCAGGATCCTTGCCTTGAATCTTGTGCAAAGGAAACTCTTTCACAATGCAATACAAATAGGGAGCGACTCTCGAGATGTTAGTTTCAACACTTGAGGATTTGGTAATCCAAAACTTCTTGCAAGATAGATTTAACATGTAGCAAAACCACACTACCCGCTCTGATATGATCTTAAGAATAGAAAACCTCCTTTACATCAAATATTTGAGGTACATACATGTCAAGAGAGCAATTCTATTTACACTTTCTCGCACCTTTAAATTACTTAATATTCAATGCAAAAAAAAACTAGCAATGTGTACAAACGCAGGCGCAATAATAAAACAATGAACCATGTAAACCTCCACACTCTTCCTTAGGAGGTGCACGAAGGCACTATGTTGCAACAACGTATGGAATGCAACAACAAGCATTACCCTTCACCATATGTCTCTTACAACCATGCAGTAGAAAATTTACACTACCTACAATAATCCACTTTAATTTACCCATGCCCTCCCATGAGGGAGTCAAGCCCAGTATCGCTCTAATACCATGTTGATTTTTCTAGTGCAATAGATAATAGCACAATATTTTTGAAAGCCGATAATTACTTCTAATGATGTTGTTTTTCACATTTCAATTTATCATTAAGCAATTAAACTTCAGAAATTCAACCATATAAATGATGTAGAATAATAGAAGAGATCACAAAGAGAACACAATATTTACTAGGATATGTGAATTTCTTGAGTTACAAATGAGACAAACTGACTCCTTATTTATACTAAGCTAACCTCCCCAACAGACACGACTTTTCACTTTTCACTTTTCACATTATGAAGATCGACCATAGTTACAAAATTCAACAATTTTTTATCCCCATTTCCTAGGATAACTAAGGAGATGATGTCTACAGGCCCTAAGTTTGCAGACATGGAGTAACAACAAACATATGGCTAACAACATCCACTTGCAGAGATAGAGGCCCACCTCACCATCATAGATCTCAAATTCATCACAATGGTATCCGTCGCACCAGCTTACTTCCAGAAGGCATTGGGTCTTGCTCCATGAGGTACAAGCCAGGTATTATGGTAAGTGTCATTTCAATATTTGAGGCATTTGAGTATGTTTCATTTAAAGTTTCTTTTGATTATGTAACGTCTGCTTGGAATTTATGCTCTTTTCATAGTTTCACCTTGGTGGTTGACATTGTGCCCTAGTAAGTGGTCACCCTTAAGGACGGGTTTTCTACTGGGAGGTCCCCTTAACAAGTCATTGTGCCAATCCCAATCATACTTATCACTTTTCATCACTTCACCCCTCGTCCATCTCCTTATATTTTGGTATTTTCGGTTGTCCTGACCCAAGAAGGGATTGTCCCTCGTTTCATGGGAAGAAGGGGCTGAAGGCCCAGAGGTTTGTAGCTGGAAAAATATAAAATCCAATCATAAACCTTCTAGATGCTCACCCAGGGATCCCGAGGACAATGAAATGTCTCTCATAAGAAACTGATGGGACCCATGAAAAATAATAATGAAAAAATGCCAACCAAGGTAGAGCACGTGTGGGAAATGTTTTCCATGTTGAGGTAGAAGTCCCACACATCGTATTCAACTTGGGGAAGCATAATGTGACCAGGGTAGAGTCAAGGTGGGTAATTTTTTTCATGATTACGTAGAAGCCCCAAATTGGCATCAACTTTGAAACATCTTAAAAAACAAAAGGAAATAAGTGGGCTTAAAAAAAAGGATGCATTGAAAACGAAGGTGCAGCACACCCTCCACAAAGGCACCCATAAATGAGACACTACCATTCCTTGTATGTCATGATCCCCATGCCCAAAATTCTTGCCCCTATCCACTTCATATTCTACACATGGCTTAGAGGGGGGTCCACCTGGGAAACATTCCTTGACTTAGGGGATGATTCACCCAATAGGTCACTATGTCAACTCTCCCATATCTAAACTTGGCAAGTTGCATAGGGTCTTTGAGCACCTGTTTAATTTGATGAGGTGGTTTCTGATGCACATGATTAGGTGACTCTTTTGTTGATTTTATTTTCTTATCATGATACATTTGACTTGAGATCCTTAAAGGGTGTATTCATTGTCTTTGCAGTACCTTGCTTGGTGTACAATTTTGAAGGAACAAGCCTAGCTTGGGCTTCCTTGGGGCATAAATCCCATAGGGTGGATATTGTGGCCCACACACCGGATGATGATGATATCTTTTGGAGGCTTGAAAGACACCTTGGATGGCCTCACCTAGCCCCTCCAAACCCAACATCTGCCCTTTGGAAGTCAAAATGTCACATTTAGAGGGCTTGACGTCACCCTAGGGCTAGGGTTTGGTGTGGTGGTGTGGTTGACTTGACACTTGGAACCTTTTTCTAGAGAGAGGCCTTGGATTGATGGAGGAAACCCTAGCACATGAGAGGGGGGCCTTTGGAGGCCCAACGTTTCACCTCCAAGCTCAAATGACTTGCTAAAAGTGCCAAAGCGTCACCCTAGAGAGGGTTGATGTCATCTTTAGAGTTCCTTGTGTGCATTTTAGGGTTAAATTTGAATTTAATATTGTAAAGGAAAAAACTAAGGGTTGTTGGCCCCTTACTCTGTGGTTTACCCTAAAGTTAAATGGACAAACACTTTTTAGAGGATTTGTATAAATAAGTATCATTTCTATTTAATTTTGATCATAGCTCTCCCATTTGGAGAAGACTACTTGGCTGAAATTTGTGCCTCTCTTGGGAAAATTCATTCTCTTTCTCTCTCTTGATATGTTTTATCTCTTGTCTAATGGAGTGAAGTGGTGCACTATCTCTTGGAGGCTCTTTCTCTTACTTTGATGGTGAAAAACACTTGGTAACTAGGGTTTGTCTTGGCATTTTTTGGAATTGGTAAGGAAAATCTGCACTTGTTAGGTTTCTTTATTGTTACATGGTTGTTATTGGCTAGATATTTGGAGGAGTATAAGTGTTTAAAACCTCCACCAAGTTTTATCATTATTTTTTGTTGAAAAGGCTATTGTAAGGGTTGCTAGGAGGAGTAAAGGGGCTTGCACCCTCCTAAACTTTACCCTGTTACAGTTGCTATCTCAAGGGAGTATAAGGGCTTACACCCCTTAAGATTTAGTAGACCTAAATTAATACAAGAAGACTCCAAAACCCATTTGGCAAGGCACTAATCATTTTTTTCATTGGAGAAATAAATTACTTGCATTGGTAAACGTAATTTAGAGAGATATTGAAATTGTCTTAGCTGGAATCTTTTCTATGTGATTTAAGCTTGTTAAGGCCCATAGGTCGTCTTGATTGGCTAGCAAGATCTTGGTTTTTTTACAACTTTAAGCTACAGCCATTAGGGTTGCAGAAAATTTATCTCAAACATTTACTTTTTCTCTCTTTTCTACCGTCAAAATTTGCTAGAAAGTTGTCATAATAATATACTTGACATGGTGCATATTTTGGGTGGTTACTTGTATTTTTTGGTGGTTGGAAATATGTGTTGTAGAAATATTTTGCTACATCCATAAGGATCTTACACTATATCTGTAATAACATCTTTAAACAACCCTCTAATACCACTGAAGTTTGAGTTAAAATATTGAGAATTAATCTATGTGTTTTATGCTTCATTTCTCGATAAATCTTTGATGCTTTGAGTGGTTATATCTACAATAAATAGCCTAGTTCTTTGCTAATATTTTTTTTTTTTACTGCATTAGTTTGGGACAGCAAGCTTAATTTTATTTTCCATTTAAACTTTAGGCTTATATGCTTGTCTCTTATTGTGCCTTGGGTAGGCACAACTATCTTTTGCAAGTACAATACTTCTTGGAAACCTTACCTCATCAAGGAGACTTCATCCCAAGATTTCCATCTCTCCACAACTTGACCTATAGGGAATTCACTTCCATAACCTGACTTTCCATCTCATTTCCCCCTAGGGTCACCCAGGATTCCCCCATTGTGTTGGATTTATCCTTCACTAAAGCGACGGGAGGGTTTATCTAAGGTGACAGTGGGTAGACTCTCCCACAGTTATCACCATATTATGGATTGGGTTGGGATTTTCCCAACCTATAGTTTGTGTGATAAAATTTTGGCATCGTTTCTGAGGATCATTTTAAATCCTCTTATGTGAAATAACAACACCTTGGAAAGCTTCCATCCCAAATCCTTTACCCCTAGATTGCCTAGCGACTCCACTTGAAGGACATTCCCCTTCCATCCTTTATTATCTCTTCTTCAATCTCATATGGCGACTCCATCATCCAAGAACCTACCTTTCCCCGATTACCCTTTTCATCCTTTGATGAGCCTTGATCTAATCTAGCAACTCCACTGAAGTATTTATCCAAGTGATGGAAAGATATCTCTGTGGAACTTTCATGAGGCATACAAATCCTTGGATGTTCAGCCTATTTGTTGGTATCCAAATAAATGTTCAATGAAGCAATTGATTCATGTCCCTAAGTTCGACAATGATCCATTCTCGGTTGTTGAACATGTCATTGAGTTTGTTGAATTCATCATACACTACAACATAGAACAATAAGATGCAGGGATGATTTTAAGGATCGAAATTTATTTTAAAATGTAGAAACCTTGGCGAATCTTACTAATCCTTCATATACCAACTATAAAATGTTGGCAATATTTTTGTAAAAATATTCAAATTTCTATGTATTTTATATAGTTTGTATAAAATTTTGGCAATTTTTAAGGTAAAATAATTTTATCCTATAAACTTTGGGCAAATAATTTTTAGAACAACGAATCTTTTTTGGGGAAAAACCATCGAAAATTATCCCATGAGAGAAATTCATCCCCTAAAATCATCCCTGAGAAGATGTGATTCTACGGTTATTTCTCTTATCTCTTGAAGAAAGGAAAAGAGATTGGATCAGACATTCTTGTATCCCTAAAAGTTTTTCTTCTTTAATAATCCTTATCTGAGGTTTACTCAAGCATTGGGGCCCTGAAAATCAGAAGCTCGAAGATACTATTCAATACCTTGAGGATGTTCTCTGGGGATGTTCGTTTCTCCAAAATCTTATTGAAGGTTTGAAAGACACACTTCTTTTAAAATCTGATGAAAGCATAGTTGAGGAAGAAGAGATTGAGGATGATAGTAATGAGGAAAATTTAGAGTGCTTCAAGGAAAACATAGAGAAAGATAATGAGTTCTATGAACAATTACTTGAACATTGCCATAATAAGGACTTCTTGTTCAAGTTCTTTGTGCAAATAAAAGAAGAATACAATGTTATCCCTCAAAATTATGAGAGGAAGCCTACCCTAAACATTGCATGGGAGGTTTCCATTGCCTATTTTGGAGTAAAGTCACTGTGTGACACTGTGACAAAGAAATACGGTTACCAGGAGGGCCTTCCAACTTAGGATCGATCATTCTTGATGCTTGAAGAAGTCTCGAAACTCATTGAATATCAAGAAAAACTTTTTCTCAAAGAAGAGATTCACAATTACAGCTACCAAGAAGAATAAGATATTTGTGAAGATGAAGTGCTTATGTTTTCCCTCCCCTTTGATGAATACATCTAGTCTTTTGTTCCTCTTGCACATCAAAAGGGGAACATGGAAAGTTATAGTCCTTTTGAAAACTTCAATGATGCTTTATTCCATGATTTTGGAAACGAATAAGTGCTAGAAGAATAGATCTATGAAGAAACATGTCAAAAATATCTCGATGAAGTTTCTCTTGCAGAAGGCCTAGAAAATACATCGTTATCTGATTTCCTTTTTGAAGAAGATGAAATTGTCTTACCTCCTGCACATGAAGATGAAGAAATGATCAACATAAGTGATGCATATGATCTTGTGGAAGAACCCTCTAACATGGTTGATCAACATATTGATAATTTCATACATGTTGGGAGATGTATATGGGGTGTGGGTTGCATCATTTTTTATGGAGATCGTATTTGTGATGTTGAAGGTAGCTCTCAAGAAAAGAGTTTGAGTTGTCTTCTTCAGAGGATTGGTCTTCATTCATATATGATTCAGATGTTTGGCATCCTGATTATGATATGGTTACAGATTTGTTTCATCCATTCGAGGATGACTTGTTGCAGCATACTCAGGGTGATATTTAGTCATCCTTTGGAAGTTGTGATGCATATCCCTTTGGGGATACATATTTTTTCTATGAAAACTTTCAACCACCTTGGCCCCCAGATTCAGACAGATACCAATACATGATCATTCCAGAGTAAACAAAGACTCATAAAACATAGCAGTGGTGTTTTCATCTTGGAGCCCTTCAAAAAGATTTGTAGATGAAGAAGCAACATATTTTGGATGTGGAAAAATAGTCCTTCTTAGGACCTGAGGTCGTCCCTTATCCTGTTTCCTATTCTGTGGGGATTCATAATGTTTTCTTGGGATCTCTTATCTTTTATCAACCTTCGGGGAGAAGTGATATTCTAAGTGAAGATGAAGACAATATGTCGTCTATACATGGTAGTCCTCTTCAAAGATGGATTGATCGGGCTTGTGGCTATATTTTCATGCAGGATTACCAAGATGATCAGGCCGGTGGTTTCTTTTTCCATCAGCACGTCCTCCCTCCCACCCATCTCCATGAGTTCCATTTCATGATTGATTATATGTGTATTTATTTTCATGATCATTATGTGCTTGAATTATAT
The DNA here is from genome assembly GCA_010110895.2 of Picea sitchensis. Classification (NCBI taxonomy): domain Eukaryota; kingdom Viridiplantae; phylum Streptophyta; class Pinopsida; order Pinales; family Pinaceae; genus Picea; species Picea sitchensis. Next base: position 2,912 of record SNQJ01S0201396.1, on the reverse strand, counting down.
TTGTTATATTATGTAATTAAGCACAGGGGGGGATACATTGATGAGATGATCAGCTGCTTGCACTGGTTTTATGATTTCACATGACATCCGACCACATTTGATCATCAGGACCCAGGCCCCAAGAAAGTAGGGAGGTCATCTTGCTTTCTTGATTTGAATTTTGATTGCTCATGGTAGTTTAGCTGCATTTAATGTTTCATTTTTCTCTACCTGCATATTTCTTTCATCATATTACATATTTAGTTTAAAACTTTTGGAAAAAATGAAAAATTTTATTTCCTAGATTAGTTGTTATTTTTTAGATTTGATTTTTATATATATGGACAAAGGGTGATAGAACCACCCTAGATTTTACATTGGTAAGTTTCAATTTAGGGATAGGTCTAATGAGGATATGTCACAGTTCTCATACACTCTACAGTGAGTACATGTCCCCAAGTAAGAGCCAGTTTTTATCCCCATTTCCTAGGGATAACTAAGGAGATCATGTCTCGAGGCCCTCAGGTTGCAGACATGGAGTACCAAGAGACAGATGGATAACATCGTACACTTGTAGAGATAGAGGCTTACCTCACCACCATAGATCTCATATTAATCATGATGGTATCTTCCACACTAGCTTGCTTCTGGAAGGCATTGGGTCTTTCTCCATGAGGTATAAGCCAGGTATTATGGTAAGTGTCATTTCAATATTTGAGGAACTTGAGTATGTTGCATTTAAATCTTCTTTTAATTATGTAACATCTTCTTGGAAGTTATTCTCTTTGCCCAGTTTCACCTTGTTGGTTGACATTGCACCCTAGTAAGTGATCACCCTTAGCGACGGTTTTGCTACTGGGATGTCCCCTTAACAAGTCATCGTGTCACTCCCGATCATACTTATCACATTTCATCACTTCACCTCTTTTCCATCTCCTTGTATTTTGGGATCTTCAGCTATACTTACCTAATAAGGAATTGTCCCTCATTTCATGGGAAGAATAGGTTGAAGGCCTTGCTTGGTCGACAGTTTTAGAGGAACAAGCCTAGCTTGGACTTCCTTAGGGTATAAATCCCAAAGGGTGGATATCGTGGCCCGCACACCGGATTATTATGAAAACCTTTGGAGGGTTGAGAGGCACCTTGGATGACCTCACCTAGTCCCTACAAGCCCAATGTTTGGCCTTTGGAGGTAAAAATGTCACATTTAGAGGGCTTGACGTCACCCTAGGGCAAGGGTTTGGTGTGGTGGTGTTGTTGACTTGAAACTTGGCACCTTTTGATGGAGAGAGGCCTTGGCTTGATCGAACAAACCCTAGAACATGAGAGGGAGGCCTTTGAAGACCCAACATTTCACCTCCAATCTCAAACGACTTGCTAGAAGTGCCAAAACATCACCCTAGAGAGGGTTGATGTCATATTTAAGGTTCCTTATGTGAATTTTAGAGTTAAATTTGAATTTTATATTGTAAAGGGGAAAAGTAAGGGTTGTTGGCCCCTTACTTTGTGGACAAATACTTTTTAGAGGATTTGTATAAATAAGGATCATTTCTATTTCATTTTGATCATAGCTCTCCCATTTGGAGAAGACTACTTGGCTTAAATTTGCTCCCCTCTTGGGAAAATTCATTCTCTCTCTCTTGTGTTATGGTTTGTCTCTTTTCTAGTGTAGTGGAGTGGTGCGCTATCTCTTGGAGGCTCTTTCTCTTTCTCTGATGGTGAAAAATACTTGGTAACTAGGGTTTGTCTTGGAATGTTTTGGAATTGGTAAGGAAAATCTACACTTTCTTAGGTTTCTTTCTTGTTCCATGGTTGTTATTATCTATATATTTGGAGGAGTATAAGTGTTTACAACCTCCACCAATTTTTATCATTATTGTTTGTTGAAAAGGCTATTGCAAGGGTTGCTAATATGAGTAAAAGGGTTTACACCCTCCTAGACTATACATTGTTAGGGTTGCTATCTCAAGGGAGTAAAAGGGCTTACACCCATTGAGATTTAGTCAATATAAATTAATACAAGAAGACTCCACAATCCATTTTGCAAGGCACTAATCATTTTTTGCATTGGAGAAATAAATTACTTGCATTGGTAAACGTAATTTAGAGAGATAGTGAAATTGTCTTAGTTGGAATCTTTTCTATGTGCTTTAAGCTTACTACGGCCCATAGGGCGTCTTGATTGGCTAAGGAGATCTTGTTTTTGTTATAAATTTAAGATATAGCCACTAGGGCTGCAGTAAATTGCTCTCAAACCTTTACATTTGCTCTCTTTTCAACCGTCAAAATTTTCTAGAAAGATGACATAATAATCTACTTGACATTATGCATATTTTGGGTGGTTTACTTGTAATTTTTGGTGGTTGCAAATATCTATTGTAGAAATATTTTGATACATCCATAAGGATTTTACACTATCTCTATAATAACATCTTTGAACAGCCCTATAATACCACTGAAGTTTCTGTTAAAGTATTGGGAATTAATCTATGTGTTTTATGCTTCATTTCTTGATAAATCTTTGATGGTTTGAGTGGTTATATCTACAGTAATTACGTTTTTTCTTTCCTGATATATATTCTTGTTTACTGCAGTAGTTTGGGATAAAAATATTAACTTTCTTATCCACTTAATCTTTAGGCTTGTATGCTCGTCTCTTCTTGTGTTTTAGGCATGCACAACTATCTTCTGCAGGTACACTACTTCTTGGAAACCTTCCCTCATCGACGAGACTTCATCCCAAGCCTTCCATCTCTCCTCAAATTGACCTATAGGGGATACACTTCTATAACCTCACTTTCCATCTCATTTTCCCCTAAGGTCACATGAGATTCCCCCCTTGTGTTGGATTTATCCTTCACTAAAGTGAGGGGAGGGTTTATCTAAGGTGACAGTGGGTAGACTCTACCACAATTACCATCATCTCGTGGATT
>SNQJ01S0201395.1:0-16869 GCA_010110895.2 Picea sitchensis | reverse complement strand
CAGTGACAAAATACAATATGATGATCCCAAAAAAATGGAGGAGACCATAAGGCGAGCTAAGTGCCTATATGATCAACAAAAAGAAAGGCTAACTTTCCAAAAATCTTGTGAAGACAAGAATAAATTCAAGATGGATCAGAGGAAGAAGGGATCTAAGCGACCATTCTTCAGAAATAATCCTCAGGGAAATCCAACTTTTAGAGAACCCAGAATGATTGAGACAGAGGGTCAAAGGCCAATGCAACCACTTATTCAATGTTGGGCTTGTAAAATAGATCATATGTTTAGAGATTGTCCTAAAAAAAGTAGCAAAATCAGAGTTATTCACAATGTTCAGCGAGTTGAAACAGTGGAGGACATGGGCATAAATGTACCTAGGATCTATGCAGCCCTAGACAACAAGCAAGCAAAGTATCAGTCACATATGATTGAAGTGGAAGGTATGATCCACAACCAAACCATTACTATTTTAATTGATTCTGGAGCTATTCATAGTTATATAGATCCTAGGATGGTGTAAAGTTTACATTTGCCAAGAAAAAAACACGGAAAATCTTGGTTGGTGCAGTTGGCTACCAAAGCCAAAAGAAAAGCTAAGGAAATGGTTAAGTCATGTCTTATGACATGAATGGACTGAGCACAAGGGAAGATTTGAACATCTTGACTTTAGGTTCCTATGACTGTCTAATTGGGATGGATTGGTTGGACCAACATCATTCTATCCTAGATTGTCATAAAAAGGAATTTACTTGCTTGGATGAGATATGGAACCAAAGGAAAGTGCAGGGAATTCTAGGGCAGTGACTATCATAATTTTTTTAGCAATGCAGCTGAAAAAGTGTTACAGAAAGGGTTGTCAAATATTTGTATCCCATATGGAGGAAGCATCAAAGGACAAGGTGCCAAATCTGGAAGATCATGTAGTCCTGGAATATTTTGAAGATGTTTTCAAGGAGGTACCAGGACTACCCCAAAAGAGAGATATTGATTTCTCTATAAATATGATGCCTGGAGCAGCTCCAATATCAAAGACTCCTTACAGAATGAGTACACCAGAGCTGAAGGAGTTGCAAATGCAGCTTGAGGAACTTCTAAAGAAGGGGTATATACACCCAAGTGTGTCACCTTGGGGTTCCCCAATATTATTCGTGAAGAAGAAAGACAGTACATTAAGATTGTGCATCGATTTCAGAAAGTTGAATAAAGTAAATATAAAGAACAAGTATCCCCTACCAAGGATTGATGATCTCTTCAATCAGTTGAAGGATGAAAGGATATTCTCAAAGATAGATCTCAGGTCAGGATACCATCAGGTAAGGATTAAAGAGGAAGACATCAACAAGAACGCCTTCAGGACAAGGTATGGCCATTACGAGTTCATAGTGGCGCCATTTGGGTTATCAAATACACCCGTTGTTTTCATGTGCCTAATGGATGGTGTTTTCCGAGAATATTTGGACAAGTTTGTCATTGTATTTTTGGATGACATCCTTGTATATTCCAAGTCAGAAGAAGAGCATGTGCATCATTTGAGGATGGTGTTGCAACTGCTAAGAGAGCATTAACTGTATGCCAAATTGAGAAAGTTCTCATTTTATCAAAACAAGATTCACGATTTGGGGAATATCATATCTGAAGAAGGGATAGAAGTGGACCCTGAAAATATTGAGGCCATTAAAGGGTGGAAAACACCTAAGAATGTGATAGAAGTCAGATTCTTCATGGGTCTAGCTGGCTAATACAGAAGGTTCATTACATGGTTTTTGAGAATAGCTCATCCCATCACTTCCTTGCAAAGGAAGGGGAAGAAGTTTCAATGGATAGCAGAATGTGAAATGAGATTCCAACAATTGAAGCAGTTGTTAACCAGTGCTCCAATTTTGCAGATTGTTGACTCGATTGAAGATTTTGTGGTTTTCACAAATGCGTGGAGATAAGGACTTGGAGGAGTCCTTAGTCAGAACGGATTTGTAATATGTTTCAAGTTCATAAAATTGAAAGAGCATGAAAGGCTCTATACCACTCATGATTTGGAGTTGGAAGCCATAATGCATGCTTTGAAGAAGTGGAGGAACTACCTCATGGGAAAGAGGTTTGAGCTGAGGACATACCATAATGGTTTGAAGTATTTGTTTGATCAGCCTACTTTGAATGCTAGGCAAAGAAGATGGTTAGAATTCCTCTGTGAATATGACTTTGATATAAAGCATATCAAGGGGAAAGAGAACAAAGTGGCTAATGCACTCAACAAAAGAGTGCATGAGTTGCAATGTACAACCATTAGCATGTACCAATCATATTTGAAAGACAAAATTGTGGAGGCTGCAAAATCAGATTTGCAATACATGGAATTGGTAACAAAATTGCAGCAAGGTAAAATGCAGTAGAAAGTTGAAGATTATGAATTGGGAATTGATGGAATCTTGTGTACAGAAACAAGGTTTATGTACCCAATTCTCCTGAATTGAGGAGTGGAATTTTAAAATAAATGAAAAATGTACCTTATGCGGGACACCTAGGATATCAGAAAACAATTTCAGTAGTCAAGAGCCAATATTATTGGCTAGGCATGAAAATGGAGATTTTTGAATACAAAGCTAAATGCTTGGAGTGTCAAAGGGTCAAGGTTGAGAATAGACACCCAACTGATTTTCTACAAAAATTACCCATTCTTGAGTGGAAATGGGAAGTTGTAACAATCGATTTCATCATAGGATTTCCCAGAACAAGCAAGCATCATGATGCAATCATGGTGGTGGTGGATAAGCTTACTAAAGCTGCCCATTTCATTCCTATGAAGGTTACTCACAAGTCAACCAATGTTGCTGATATTTATATGAGGGAAGTAGCACGCTTGCATGTCATGCCCAAAACAATTGTGTCTAATAGAGACCCAAAGTTTACCTCAAAGTTTTGGAAGGGGTTATTCAAAGGGTTCCGAACAAATCTGAACTTCAACACAACTTATCATCATGAGTCTGATGGGAAACCATAAAGGGTGAACCAAGAGAGAGAGGATATGCTAAGGATGTATGTGATGGGAAAACCATCTAAATGGGAATATTATCTACACTTGGTATCATTTGCCTACATCAATGGGTATCAAGTGTTAGCATTAGAAGTCACTCCTGGATTGCGACAAAAGCAGAGCCCAACACTCATCATTTTATGTCACGAATGGCTTAAAAGGGGGTGATCGAATGGAGGTAAACTCAGGACAATATCATTTGACTCAGAAAACTAGGCCAGAAATGCATAGGGAAGTGAGGGCCACAACTAACTTCAGTTAGGAATTTGAGTTAAAGCGAGAGTAGAGGGAAGACTTGGGAGAAAAGGGAGGAGACTGCTCTAGGCATGAGGCCTTCCAGCAACTCGGGGAATAAAAACAAAACAATGAAATGTGCCTAAATGACACAATGATAACTGCACACTGATCAAACCTATCATACTATGCAGCCACAACCATCCGACTGGATCCTCCAATCTCGAATCATTCAGTGCCAGGTGAAAAGACAACGTGAGAGACTATTTAAGACTAGTGCAGAGATTGCAATGATCAACCATACATCATCCTACAATATGCAACCCTTGACTGGATCCTCCAATTTCGAGTGTTTCAAATAGCTGACAGACAAAAAAAAAAAAAAAAGAGAAGTTGACTTCCATTAATTTGACAATCCCAAATCGAAATACATAACCAGAGCTTCCTCAGAAACTTTACAGTCGAGAGCTTAGCTCAACCATTGATAACCTAAAAAAAATGGCAAAATTGCCTACATATACTCGAAGCAAAACAACAACAGCGAAAACGAGACACTGCATTAAAAACATTGCATCTGCATGTTCGCTGGCAGTCTGCGCATGCAGTCTCTGAACGATCGTGCACTTCTGACAGACGCAATCAGACTCCTGATAGCCCTGCGAATGAATTGACATGCCTTTAATCCTTTGTCGAACTTTCCATTTACAGTGGAAACAATGTCTAACCACCCCCAACAACTTCAATAACTGCTTCCTTGGGATGGGGAATGGCTCGGTCAACTCTGCACTCTTGGGATGTGGAGGCCTTCTCGCGCTGCCACCTGGACCAACTAAACAACCTAATGGATAAGGCGTGGAGGCCGGTCTGAAGACTGGGGCACATGATTGGAAGTGGTAGATGAGTGGTGACCATGCATGGATGATGGGAAACAATGAATAAGGAGGTGACAAGGACAAGATTGATCAAGGGGGGACGTGTCACTTATGGCAGGACGACATGGAAGGGAGCAGGACAGATGTCGGAGGATGAGGAGGAGCGAAAGGAAGTGGGCCATGCCGCGCAGACAAGTGGAGAACAGATGGCAGGGGAGAAGACAACACATGAGGCGACACGATAGGAGGGGCCCCCATGACAATACCACTCCATTCCGGACCCCCCACCCTTATTAATGGCAGAATGACAAGGGGGTCTGGAATCGCTTGAGCATCGTTGATATAGGTGCCCCAATCTTGACCGTTGAGAGATGCATGCCCGATTCCGGACCCCCCCCCCCTCCGTTAAAGGTAGAATGACGAGGGGGCTCAGGAATGAAACTTCGGCCGTAGATCTCGTCAGGCAGATCTTGACTGTCCAAATATGCCTGCTCGTTAAAACAACGCACCAACCCTTTAAAACTTTGGGACAAATGGGTTTTCCAAATCTCTCTTTTCGCCCAAGGGGATGCTTCTTTTAGGAAAATACCCCTTACATGATTATGTGCTAACATTAGGCTCCATAGGGGACGGCACACCCCCTATGGGCTGTCGAGAACTCTTTTGTAGCTTCAATGACTTGCTGTTGGGCTATGGAGTCATTTTCAAAACATAAAGATAAAAGAAAAACAATATTTACAAACACAGAAGAGCCATGTGTGGCTCAAGAGAAACATCTCTTCAGGAAATGCCCATTCATAGGGCCATTGAAAACTTCTTGATCCTTCAAATCCTGTAACTTGTAGGTATTATTTGAAAATACTTCAGATATTTTGAAGGGCCCGACCCATAGGGCTTCGAATTTGCCATGCTTTCCCTTGTCTTTCTTAGGAGCATCCCATTTTAGTACCAGATCTACCATCTGGAAATCTTCCTTCTTAGCCTTCCTGTCAAAATCCTGCTTGATCTTCTGCTAACAGTCTTGAACTTCGTTCATCACCTGCTCTCTGGCTTGCTGGACCTCTACCAGCTGATGAATTCTTCTGATCATATCATCAGGCTCTCCTTGATAATCCTAGAGGAATTTTGCTACATGCACGGTTAGCTGAGAAGGAAAGACAACTTTTGTCCCATAAACCAATTGGAAAGGGGAGATGCCTATGGATCTCTTTGTGGTCACTCGATCAACCCATAGAGAGAATTTCATCTTTGAATCCCAGACCTTTTTGTTGTCCTCTAACAGTCTTTTGATGATCCTTATTAGGCTTTTGTTGGAGGACTCTGCTAAACCATTGCCCTTGGGATAATATGGGGTGGAGTGAATCAGTTTGATCCCAAATTTCCCACAGAATTTGACCAATGGTTCAACTTTGAAAGATGTTGCGTTATCAGTAATAATTTTTCTTGGGCAACTGAATCTTGTGATGAGATCCTCCAGGAACCCAATGATTACCTTATGGGAAGCCCTCCTTGTGGGGATAACTTCTATCCACTTGGTAAAGAAATCTGTGGCAGTCAAGATCCATCTGTGTTGTCCACTGGAAGTAGGGTGGATCTCCCCAATAAAGTCTAGGTCCCACTGCTGGAAAGGTCCCAAAACAACCACAGGTTTTAAAGGAAGATATTTAAGCTATTGCTTTCCTCAGAACCTTTGGCATTTGATGCAAGCTATGACCTCTCTGTAGACGTCGGTGAATAAGGTGGGCCAGTAGTACCCAGCCCTGAGGATTTTGTAGGCTGTGGTTTTCTACAAATGGTGCCCTCCACATAGGCTGTCATGAAATTCAACAATGATCCTTTGAGCCTCTTGTGGATTCATACATTTTATAAGGATCCCCGGGGGGTATTTCTAATATAAAACTCGGTCAACAAGGCAGTATTTGACTGCTTTGAGCTTTATATCTCTTGCCTTACTCCTTTGTAGGCCATCAGGAGGCCGCAACTCTTGCAAAAAATATATGACATCCTTGTACCAAGGACATCACGCCAACGGGGGTTCTAGTCAAGGGTCTACATCAGACAGTTGATCCTACTGATTTTCTGAGCATTCATTAATGAAACTTACCCCCAAAGATTTGCAATTTGCTTCAGCCAATAGCTTGGCTAAACCTTGACCTTTGATCAATTTGGTAGGCCTTATCTCCAGATCAAACTCAAGGATCTTGGCTATCCATTTACTCCTCCTCCCATCTATATCAGGTTGAATAAGAATGTCCTTCACAACAGCTGAGGGAACATAAGAAATGATTTTTGACTGTAGGACATAGATGCTAAAATCTTTGAGAGATTTCACCAGGGCATAGGCCTGCTTCTCCATGATGTCATACCTGATCTCAACATTCCTTAATGCTCTACTAAAATAAGCAATAGGCTGCTCCAGCCCGACATCATTTTTTTGTAGTAAAACAACAACCACTGTGTCAGATGAAGAAAAGGAGAAAATAAGGAAATTCTTTGGGTAATCAGGACTGATAAGCACAGGAGCTTCATTCAAGGATTTATTTATCTGCTCAAAGGAATTTTGAGACTCATAAGTCCACCTTACTTCACTTCCCTTTCTCAACATGGTTGTTATGAGCTTTACCATCTCAAGAAAGTTAGAAACAAACCTCCTTAGAAAATTAATTTTACCAAGGAAAGACTGGACTTCTTTCCTGGATCTCGGGATTGACAAGGCTTGGATTGCTTCAACTCTGCTAGGATCAATCTTGACTCCTACTACTGATACTATGTGGCCCCGTAACTTTCCCTCCTTCATGGGGAACACAGATTTTTTGGGATTCAATGAAAGGCCAAAACTCCTACATTTCAGAAAAACCTTCCTGAGATGGCAACATTGTTCTTTATCAGATTTGGAAAAGACTATGATGTCATCCAGATAGATAACCACAAACTTATCCTTTTCTCCGATGAAAGCTATGTCCATGGATCGCTGAAAAGTTTCCCCCACATTCATCAATCCAAAGGGAATTTTAGCATACATGAATGTGCCCCATGGGGTGGTAAACACTGTCTTTTCTCTGTCCTCGGGTAGAACAAAGATTTGATTGTAGCCAGAGAAGCCATCAATCATGGAAATCCTGGATGCTCCTGTCACCCTCTGCAATATATGTTTCATCTTTTGCAGTGGGTAATTGTCCTTCCTTGAGCTCCTGTTCAGGTTTCTAAAATCTACACAGAGTCTGATTTCTTCATTCTTCTTCCTCACTGGGACCAGGTTGGCCACCCATTCTGAATATCTCAATGGCATGATAATATGGGCATGTAGCAGCTTCTTCACCTCTCTCTCCATGATGGGAAGCAACATAGGATTGATCTTTCTTAGTTTCTTCATAAATGGCTTTGCCTCCTCTTTCAATGGGATTTTATGCTCAATGACAAAAGTGTCATAAGTTTTGAGGTCTTCATAGGTCCAGGCGAAAACATCCACAAACTCCCTCAATAATTCAACGTATCCGGCCCTTTGCTCCTTTGTCAGGCTTCTTGACAATTTGACAAACCTGGGTTCATTCTCGGTGCCAATGTTGCACTGAGTCATATCAACATCATCATCTGAGATTTTCTCTTTTAATTCCACATCGTTACTATCAAAAAGCCTTTCCAAAGGAACTAGTCCCTTTGGAATATGATTGTTGGGCAGCTGCACAATGTCACGCTGTGAAATCTTACTCAGAAAATTACCATCATCAAGCTTTGCTTCAGAAATAGGGTCTTGATCAATATGCAACGTTCTTCGACAGTCTCCAAAAATCTTTTGATCTCAAGATCATCCTCGAACACCTTCCAATGTTTGACATTGTCAGGTATGGAGGGCCTGTATTTTACTTCTACATCATATCTGAATTTGGGTGGCAGGGGCACTTTTAAACTGCTCGCTGATGTAGCCAGAGAATTTTCCACTGTGTTCTTCTCTCTTGGAATGAATGAAATGTTAAATGTTGATAAGAAACCATCGATTAGGTCCCATACCTCATTTCTGTAACTCCTAAGTCGAGGATGCTTGGCCTGATAAACGTTTCTAATCTACTAGACTATCAATTCTGCATTTCCGAACACTGCTACCTCTTGAATCCCCATTTCTTTTGCAGCTCTTAAGCCTAAAACAAGAGCTTCATATTCTGCCACATTGTTGGTTGTCTCAAACTCTAACTTGTATGACATAGATACGGTTTCTTGAGTAGGTGACACAAAAAACACTCCAACACAAGTGCCTTCCCTGAAAGAGGTTCCATCAAAGAACATTTTCCAGACAGAGGCGATGGGGGAAGGAATTTCATGAGAAGTAGTGGGCTGCTTTCTGAGTTTTAGAAGGGGCTCGGGAGAGTTAGTGAGTTGTAGTAAACTAGAACCTAAATTAGTGTCAAGAGCAAAGATAGGATGATTAGTAGGATTGGCTTCGTCACTGATTATGTAGGCCAGCTGGGCTTGTCTGTACAGTCTCCTATGTTCCCCCCCAAACACTGGAATAGTATCATAAGTTAGGTCCATTTGCAGGGTTCCCCCAAGTCTTTTTATCCATGATCTTGATAACAACATACCAAACTTGGGGGGAACATCAACCACTACAATGTCCATGACCACACTTTTCATGGGTAGCTGAAACAAGGTCAAAACCGGATCTTTGATGACTCCTAGACATTGAACTTTCCTGGATTCAAAGGAATAAAGTTCATGATAGGCTCTGGTGAATTCTAGTCCCAACTCTTCCATGACAGTTTTGGGCATGAGGTTGTGGGAAGCCCCTGAATCCATCAAACAGTTGTGCAGTACCTTGTCATGTATGTTCAAGGATGTATAGAAGGGAGGGGATGAATCATTTCTGTCTTCTATCATAGGACCTAGGATGATTGCAGGCTTTTCATCTTCCAAATTGATGGAGTCTGTGGGATGGAACAAGGTTTCAGACTGTGATAGTTCGGTGAAGATTTTTTTGAACACTTCATGTTTGATCAGTTTGGAGAGGGGCATAGGGATTCTGATTTTTTGAATTTCATGCTCAAAGTTAAAAGAGGATGCAAGCTTTGGAATTTCCCTTACTTCAGGAACATGAATCTGGACCATTGGAGAAGGGTATTGGGCATTCTTACCTTTGTTGTTGTCTGCTACTTCATTAGCAAGCTTCTCCATTCTAGTGAGTTGTTTAGGAACATCAGGTGCTCCTGTCTTCTTCTTGGATCTTAGGTTATACTTGTTTTGGCTGCAACTGGCCTTGTCTCCCTTGCTCAGCTCGTTTAGCTGACTATGTATGAGATATTCCTCGTACACTGATTGAGTGAGATGAGGAAAAGGAGAAGTATCTCTGAAGCAATGGATTTCAGGATCAAGCTCGTCTAAATCCCCTTCTTCATCATTAGCTACAAAATTATTTTGAAGAGGGGCTTGAATCTTCTGATCTTCTCTATCTCTTCCCCTCTGGTCCCTTTGCATAATTCGGGGAGCATTATTTGGCCTCCTGAAATTTCCTTTGTTTTCGGTATTTTGAGGATTTATGTATGTTTGCTTCCCCTCCACCTTCATTTTCTCCATCTTTGTGGAAAGAGACTTCACTATCTTGGTCAATTCATCCACTTGAGGGTGAGTCACAGAGGGGCCAGAAGTCGAGGATTTAGATCTTCCCTTTCTTCTGTCTGCATCAGTCTTATTTCTTAGTCTGTCAACTGCTAATACATTAGTTTCCACTTCTATGGCTGCATCTTGCATTTGATCTAGGGAGGTAGATCTTCTCTCTCTCTCAATAGAAGGAATAAATCAGGGTCGAATGCACTAGAATAAGAGATTTTAGCGGAGGCTTATGTGGGTTTTATATCAGCAGGGATCTTATTATACATCTTATTGAATCTTTTGGAGAAGTCAGAGACAAACTCTCATAGATCTGGGGGCCAATCCCCTAAACCATTTTCTTACCTCACCATCAAGGCTCTGGACGAAGACTCTCATCCAGACATCTTCATTTTCAATGTTCAGGTTGTTTGCGTAACTGTAGAAGGCAACAAAGTGCTCTTCCTCAGTTATGTCCTCTTCCCTAGTGAATTTAGGCATATAATTCAAGTAATGTCCAGCAGGGAGAGGATTCATAGGTTGAGGTAGGATTAAGGGGGCATATCTGGCAGCCACTATGACATCCATTCTGTTTAGAGGGAGATTAGAACCTACCATAGGATCAATAGGTGTAGGAGAACCAGGAGGAGACGAGGTTTGAGTCAGAAAGACATGAATTGAGCTTACAGGACGGGAGGGGAACAACAGGGAATTTAGAGAACAATATTGTGGGCTAAAAGGAACAAAAGTTTCCCTTTCTTTAATGACAGTAGTAATAGGAGAAGGGGTGGTAAAACCTGGGGTAGGAAAATATTCAGAGGTGTTGGGTCTGAACTAGGGTATCACCTCAGGGGAGAGGGGAGTGACAAGGGTTTCTCCTACCAATTCAAGACCAGGAGGAGAAAACGGAGCAGGAACACTCCCAAAATTTAGACTATGGGAAGCTCCAACAGAAGGTAAATAAACAAGTTGAGATGAAGGCGTTGGAGTTTCTATAAACTCATGAAAATCATCAGAAATACCTGGTTTAGAAGTAGAAGTACCTCCTTCAGAGGACTTTCCCTTTCTGATAATCTTCTCTGGGTCAACTTCAGGTGGTGCTAATGACAGCTGAGGAGTAGACTTTGTATGCCTACCTCTAGAAGCCACGACTGAAACAATGGAGTCGCTTGTGGGTTCGCATCAATGGAGTAACCCAGCGGAGTCGCCAGGTGTACAGTAGCAATCTCAATAGTTCTGATATCTGATGCACCTTCAGAATCAGTTAATTGTTGTCGTTCAATCCCGGGGAAGATATTCAACTTTGTCCCCGACAACGATGCCAGAAATGTTAGCGTCAGAAGTCACTCCTGGATTGCGACAGAAGCATAGCCAAACGCCCATCAGTTTATTTCATGATTGGTTTAAAAGGGGGTTATCGAATGGAGGTAAACTCAGGATAATATCATTTGACTCAGAAAACTAGGCCAAAAAAGCATAGGGAAGTGAGGGCCACAACTAACTTCAGTCAAAAATTTGAGTTAAAGTGAGAGTAGAGGGAAAACTTGGGAGAAAAGGGAGGAGACTGCTCTGGGCATCAGACCTTCCAGCAACTCAGGGAATAAAAACAAAACACTGAAATGTGCCTAAATGACACAGTGATAACCGCACACTGATCAAACCTATCATACTATGCAGCCACAACCATCTGACTGGATCCTCCAATTCCAAATCATTCAGTGCCAGGTGAAAAGACAACGTGAGAGACTGTTTAAGACTAGTGCAAAGATTGCAGTGATCAACCATACATCATCCTACAATATGCAACCCTCAACTGGATCCTCCAATTTCGAGTGTTTCAAACAACTGACAGACAAAAACAAAAGAAAAGAGAAGCTGACTTCCATTAATTTGACAGTCCCAAATCGAAATACATAACCATATCTTCCTCAGAAACTTTACAGTCGGGAGCTTAGCTCAACCATTGATAACTTAAAAAAAAGGGCAAAATTGCCTACATATACTTGAAGCAAAAAAACAACAGTAAAAACGAGACACTACATTAAAAACATTGCGTCTGCATGTCTGCTGACAGTCTGTGCATGCAGTCTTTGAATGATCGTGCACTTATGACAGACGCAATCAGACTCCTGATAGCCCTGCGAATGAATCGACATTCCTTTAATCCTTTGCTGGACTTTCCATTTATAGTGGAGATGATGTCTAACCACCCCCAACAACTTCAATAACCGCTTCCTTGGGATTGGGAACGACCCGGTCAACTCTGCACTCTTGGGATGTGGAGGCCTTCTCGCGCTACCACCTGGATCGTCTGAATGACCTAATGGATAAGGCATGGAGGCCGGTGCGAAGACTAGGGCACATGATTGGAGGTGGTAGATGAGTGGTGACCCTGCAGGGATGAGGGGAAACTGTGAATAAGGAAGCGACGAGGACAAGATTGATCAAGGGGGGACGCTTCACTTATGGCAGGATGACGTGGAAGAGAGTGGGACAGATGTCGGAGGACGAGGAGGATCAAAAGGAAGTGGGTCATGCTGCAGAGACAAGTGGAGAACAAATGGCAGGGGAGAAGAAAACACAAGAGGTGACACGATAGGAGGGGGCCCCATGACAATACCACTCCATTCCNGTGCGCCCGATTCCGGACCCCCCCCCCCTCCGTTAAAGGTAGAACGATGAGGGGGCTCCAGAATGAAACTTCGGCCGTAGATCTCAGCAGACAGATCTTGACTGTCCAAATCTACCTGCTGATTAAAATAACGTGCCAGCCCTTTAAAACTTTGGGATAAATGGGTTTTCCAAATCTCTCTTTTCATCCAAGGGGACGCTTATTTTAGGAAAATACCCCTTACATGATTATGTGCTAACATCAAGCATCACTGAAGATGAGCCCATTTGAAGCACTTTATGGAAGAACGTGAAATACCCCAGTACGTTGGGACAACCCAGCTGATAGGGAAGTGGTTGGGCCAGAATTGTTGAAGGAAATAAAAGAGAAATTGCTGAAGATTAAACAAAATTTGAAGGTTGCCCAAGATAGGCAGAAAATCTATGATGATAAGAACATAACTCACAGGGAATTTAAATTAGGGGATCATGTTTTCTTGAAGGTGAAAGCCAACAAAAGTTCCCTAAAGCTGGGAAACTATTCCATGCTGGAAGCCAGATATTGCAGGCCATTTGAAATTCTAGAGAGGATTGGTCCAGTAGCATATATTCTTACATTGCATACATATATGTCTACACATAATGTATTTCATGTCTCATTGCTTAAGAAATATATACCTAATGCTAATCATGTTATTGATTGAAATGTGATTTAGGTGGAGAAAGAAAGTTCTTTTCAGGTGTATTCAGTGCGTATACTAGACCAGAAATGCAAGAAGCTCTGGAATCAAGCCATAGAGATTGTAAAAGTCTAGTGGATTTGGTACGGTCCTGAGGATGCAACATGGGAGCATGAAGATGCTATGAGGGAAGAGTACCCACATCTTTTTGAAGATTTTAGAAATCTTGTTGTTGTTGTGTAAATAAGTTGCACTGAGGACAGTGAAAAAATAAGGGGAGGGGATTGTAACACCCCAAGGTTGAGCCCCTGCTGAATTGTAATTATGTTTATAGGTCGGTGAGCCAAGTGTTTATAAGCTAGAAGACTTATATGTTTATTAGGCCGGAGAGATTAGATGCTTAAGTCCAGTGAGCCTATTTTTGTATATGTAAACACTCATATCATTAATAAAATTACATCGCTGCGTGTAGACCGACCAGGAAGAAAGATTTATGGGGGACTAAGATCCACTAGGTAGGGTAAGGGAAGGGCTAAGTGTCTAGGAATACAGGCTAAGCTAAAGGGATTACCTCTAAAGGAATAATATTATATTATTATTTCCTAAAGGCCAAGGTTGACATAATCAGTGTTTTCCTAAGTTCATGGGGAAAGGGAACGAGTGTTAAGTGGAGCTCATGCAGCTTCAGGAAGACATGTGTCAACTTGGGCGCATGCAGTTATAGCAGGGAAAGTCGGCTCATTGGGGGTTCCCTCGCCATTCTCTGGAAATATGCCATCTTTTCCGATTCACCCACTGATTCATGCATTGATACTTTGCCTCCATCATCGACCTCTACATCATTCACGCACCCAGGAACCTACAGGCACTTTGAGCTACCTTGTACTTTTCTTATGAAGCACAATGCACTTGTACTTTGCCTGAGCCTGTACTGTGACTTAACAATTTTGTTGTTGTTGCCAACGCAGTTCCTTGACTGAGCGTGGATTGCTTCCATCATCTATTCTATACTGAGCTTGCTGCTGCCATCACCCTCACTTGAATTGACTTAGGAGCTAGACTGAAGAAGTGGGTTGTCGGTCCTGTGGGTTTGAAGAGGCGGGTTTTTAGGCCCGTGGACTGAACAAGAAGATTGTCAGGTCTGTAAGAAACTCTCTACAGGTGAGATAGGTTGTTGGGGAAGTGATTTTCCCAGTGGGAGCCTAACAACATCTATAGTGATCTAAGAATTCATGTCCGACCTGTTGCTAAAGCCCTAGATGGGAAATGGGGTAGACGAAGGACTGTTGAAAAGAGAAGGGACACACTTCCTGGGGTGGGAAAAGAATGTGGGGAATGAGAGGCTGTAGGATGTTAGTGTGAGCTGGCTCATGGGAGAAAATCCTTTTTGTTGATTTGTGCGACTTTCCTGTTGTCCTTTCCAAGCCTAGGAATCCCTTGCCCAGTGGATTTTATTCCCAGCTCAGGGGTGACCCATTGCTGAGCATGATGAGAAACGTGGTCTAAGGCTGGGAGGTTCGTGGGAGGTCTACATGTAGTTGGTGGTAATATATTAAAAGATAAGTACCAAATCTATGTTCTGTGTATGATGTGTATCTTGAAATCAAGTTATAATGTTGTTAGAATTGTCCGTGTATAATGCCTGCATGTTTTAATGTTATTTCTGCATGAATAGTGGCATGAAGAAAATGCTATAGTTGTTTAATTTTCATTATATAGATATGTATATAAATATATATGGCATCAGAGCATGAAAGTTATTCGGTGGCATGGCCTGGCCTGTTGGTTTAGGGTCGGGGATGTCACAAATTGGTATCAGAGAAGAAAGGAAAAAGATACAGTTTGATTGGGTTAGTGTTACCCGATAGGGGTTGGTAGCCAGGGACGTTACAAAATGGTATCAGAGCGTTATTTGGAGTAGCATACCCAGACCTAGGTGGCTGGGGGTGTTAAAAAATGGTATGAGAGTAAGGAGAGATGTCCAAGAAGTGGCGTTGCCCGACCTATTGGTGGTTGGGCATGTTACATAACCTAGCCCTAAGACTGGAGGGAAAAAAGTTGATTGGCCAATTCACGGGCATCTAACCCTATCCTCACTCTATGGTGAACTAGATAGATACGAAATAACATCCATTGATCAAGGGGAAACTCTCTTTTGCATTTTTTGGGAGAGGGTTTTTCATTTTACTCTTTGAAGAAAAATTAGATAGAGATCTCATTTTTCGTAGTGGCCCTTACTTCATGGGTTCTCAAGGTATGTATCTCAACCAATGACTTCCAAAATTTAGTATAAAAAATGACATTCCCTCAGTAGTTCCACTCTGGATTTGTTTTCCCTATTTTCCTATGCATTACTAGAATAATGACACAATCTGTAGCATGGGCAATGCACTAGGTAATTACATCGATCATGTTGAACCACGTGATGACATGTAGGAATGTTCTTGCGTATATGTTGAAGTAGATATGGAAAATGGTTTTCGTGAAGCTATACAACTTACGCTAGACAATTGGACTTATCTGAAACAAGTGGACTATGAGAAAATCCCCTTTAAATGCAAAGTCTACCATCAATATGGTCACTTCTCCAAGAACTCGAGAAAATACCCCATGGTTCCTTTAGAGACAGAGCAAGAAGATCAATGGAAATTTTGAAAAAGAAGACGATCGACTCTAAAGAAAGGTCCCTAGCCTAAAAAATGCACATTCCCCTCCCCGACTAGATTTGGGATCCTTGAAAGGTAAGCAACCTAATTCTCCCCCTAAACAAGAAGGTGTTCCTTCCAACATCAATAGGTATGAATCCCTCTTGAATATTGAGTTTATCACAGTCGAGAACTAGAATAATCCTATTGTGATAGAAGAAACCCCCAAATAATGGGATGTAATTCTTTTCAGTCCCCCCACCCCAGCCACCCCATCCCTCCCAACTTGAAGAGATTGTTCCCCAACATTTTTCATCCTAACACATGACATATATCTTTTTTATCTTTGATATAGAACCAAATGAGGAATATGATGAGGACTTTGATAGGGATCAAGCTCAGAGTCAACCTTCCATGAGAGTAGTTAGAATAACAAATAAGAATAAAAGAGAAGAGGTTGTGGAAAGGGAAAATGATCTCGACACACAGACCACAATCGAAAGATCTCTCAAAAAATAGGTAATGGTCACACAAAGTCATGGAGGACCCAACCTCACCAAGGGAGGGGCTTCAAAACCCCTAGGTAAATAATGAAGGTTCTCTCCTATAATTTAAGAGGATTGGGAAATAAGGAAAAAATAGATTCTCTCAAAAGTTTAATCAAGAAAGAAAATCCCCATGCTCTTCAATCCAAGAGAAAAAAATGAAGGACTAAAAAATCCTTCAAATGAGTAATAAATTTTGGAACAATAGTTCAAGTATTGCAGTAAGATCTAGAGGGGATTCAAGGGGACTCTTTCCCCTATGGAATCCTTGGTTTTTCATCTGGAGCACAACTTGGTGTCCTTTCATTGGATCTTAGTTCGGCTCGTTCATCTCCCCATAGGTTACATTGTGATTTTTTTTAATGTCCATATGCCTAACAATTATCATGAGAAGAAGAAGTGTTGGAACTCTATGATGGAGTTCCACGACTCATATTTCTCTTCGAACTATATTTTTGTAGGGGAATTTAACACGACTCTCTAGAAAAATGAGAAAAAGGGGGTCTTAATTGTCAAAGACCCCTTCAGGGAGAGGACAAAATATATCATTCATTCCTTGAATATGCTTGATATTTGGCCTTCTAAAGGATGGTTCACTTGGAAAAATAGAAGGTTGGGCCTCGATCAAATTGTCACCTGGCTAGACAAGTTCCTAGTCCACAATTCCTTCCTAGAATC